>JAJOOS010081681.1:0-23967 GCA_029582725.1 Solanum chiquidenum | reverse complement strand
GCCAACAATAGGTGTAGGAGGATTGTTGCTCTCAAAGTCCGGCACTTCATCTTTTCCAATTTCAGCATCGTGATTATTCATGTCCACAACATCAAATTCATCATTTAACATATCTTGTTGGTCTTCTTCTAGATTATGATCCTCTTCGATAGGATTTTCATCCACGTAGACTCTTAATATGGGCGGTCTCTCTGCTCCTCCCAAATAAACAAGCAAACTAGGTTGATCAGTTATTTTAAAAGGTAAGACCTTCTCATTATGAAAAAAATGGGGAATGTAACTCATGACAAGATCTTTCAGTTGACAATTGTATCCACATTTTTGCATGACTAAATTCACAAAATCATCATACAAGATATATTTTTCGACAGTCATCCCTACCGACCCTCCCCGTTTCTTACCATCCTTCCAACGCCAAATGTATCAATTTTTCTTCTCGACCCATTCACCACGACAATCAATCCCTACAAATAATCCCTCCATTTATTGTACCTGAAGAAATTAATTTTAAAAAATAATTAGTACTAATGAAGAAATGTGTAAGTCATATGTTGCTACATATAACTGATATGTTGTGACAAATAAATCACATGTGGCAACATGTGTAAGTTATATGTAGCAACATATGGCTATCATGTTACGAAATGTAAGTCATATGTTGCTACATATAACTATTTTATTGCGAAACATAAATCACATGTTGTGACAGAATGTATAAATCATATGTTGCAACATATATAACCATCTGTAGGAAACACGAATGCAAATTATTGAAAAAATTGCGGCTACCCAGATGATGATGAATGATTTCAAAGAACTGTTAATTTTACTTACCAAAACAATGGTGTGTCAACCCATCACTTATGAAGTAATTTCAATTGATACAGAACGAAATCTGGTCCACTGATTAGATTAGTTAAATCTGATTCAAGAAGATGAAAAGAAAAAGAAAAAAGCTCTAGGACTAGCAGCCAAGACCAACAATGTACGAAAAGAAGAAGAAGAAGATGAAGAGAACGCAGGAAGAAGAAAAAAAAGGCCAGCAAGCAACCAAGCAAGAAAGAAGAGAGCAAGAACAAAGCAGAAGAAAAATAAGAAGAGGAATAGAATACGGGGGGAGGCGGGGGGGAAATGTTTTATTTCCCCCCTTTTGGTACAGCTGGTGGCTTCCCACCAAAATTGGTTAAATTAGGTTTTAGTCATTTACCTTTTTACCCCTCATTTAATTCAATGGACCAAACTGCCAACTTATAAACTTGAGGGCAACTCCACAATCCTTAATCATTAATCACATAAATTGTCATCTACACGCAATAATTAAGACTTATGTCACCGCCCCTTTATTTTGACACCTTAATATCACCTTTAATTCAAAGCCCCCAGATTCTTATATCTAGTACTATAATAAGTGTGCGATGAATTGTATAAAAATTAAAGAAAACAAATACAAGTTCAAATTGATGTATGATAAGCTTATTTGATTGATATTTATTACATTAATCATATTGAAGACTTACCATTAATGATTAGGAATGTATTGTTCGACCTAGTTCATTTCTACAAATTTTATAATATTAGAGCATAATTTCTTATTTTATATGTCTATAGTACATAAGTTAAACATGAGTTTAAGGGAACACTGGAAATGGTACAAATAATTTCACGTGTTGAAGTTTTTGCCTTATTTCTTAAAAATTGTAATCTCCTCCTTTTTATTGTCGCACACATAAGAAGTTATTATCGAATGAAAGTAATATTTTATAGAAGTTGTACGTAAGTTCGATCAAATATATGTTTGTTGACTGTTGGAGTTAGGGTGGAGGTGTGAATGAAAAATAGAAAAATATTTGTAGCTTTAAGTACATTTTAAATCGGAATTTCCTCCTTTATTGATAATAATAAAGAGAACTTTTGTATTTATATATAGAAACACTTCTTCTGGCTCTTAAAGTAGTTTTGTTGATTCCTTGAAGACTGACTGTGGACAATAATATTATGAGCTATAAGCTTGTTAAAGGCTATGGGGAAAAAGGAATATCACCTAGGTGCATGATAAAGTATATATACAAAGGGCTTATGACTCAGTAAATTGGGTGTTTATTGAGCAAATTATTAAATGACTTGATTATCTCATAGTGTTTCTTAAATAAGTGATGACCTGTTTGATGACAATAACATACTCTCTAATGGTGAATGATGAACCTACAAAGCCCTTTAATGCCAAGAAAGGCTTGAGACAAGAGGATCTCTTAGCTTGTCACCTCTCCTGTGGTTTACGAGCTATTGCATAGTAGCAGAGGAAGCGGGGGTTTTACCTTGTGCATACCCAAAGGATAGCAGCTGCGGGTCTCCCTAAAAAACAAGGGGATCTCTTGTCCCCCTTCCTGTTTGTGTTAGCAATGAGACTATTAAAGTCACTTGAGGGCACAACCATGGACAGAATATTAAAGTCCTCAAAAAGTGTCCAACTAATTTCACAAAAAAACACAAAATAGAGCATGAAAAAATTAAAAATATTTACAAATTTATTTTTTAATGTTGGTTTGTGCACGTGCCAAATGACACTAGTATGGACATAAGAGAAGAAAACATGACAGCAATTAAGCAATCTCAACCCTAGCACTGGAAAGAAGATGGGAAGAAACTGACTCAAGGCAACAATAATAAAATCAACATCAAAAAATAAATAAACCGGTAGTAAAGTATCTTCCGATGGCGAAAGTTTTTTAAATTCTACAACAAAACAGAACAAATTCCAGTACAACTATGAACTTGAGGAACATTTGTGACAATATTTCAGATCAAACACTCTCCAATGCCGCGGGTAGAAGCAAAGAGAGATCACGATTCTGCAGCAGCAGACTGTATACAGCAGAACCATTTTTTCTGCAAAGCAATTGCATACACAGGTTATTATATGGAATTCATGAATCTAATTCGATGATCGAAAAGATTATCAATTGGCAAAACTAACAGCTTCTCCCAGGACTAAAAGCACATAAATATAATGTGAACCTCCTATGTATAGAATTGATGAACACAATCAGTTCTTGGATAATGCATAACTGAAGGGCCAATGAGATAGTTTCCTGTTTGCCCACTTATGAGAAATTTCTCGAGCAAGAGCAGCTTATATACGTGAGCGTGTTCCGTATGAGCGTGCACCAACTATGTAGATGCTATATGCATGTTGTGTATCTTACATTTAAATTCAGTAGTACAACAAAATTCCAATGTTAGCATCAGTATCACAATCAAACTAGGATTCATGATTACAGAAAGCAAGCAAAGGCAAAACACAGCTCAAACTGTAATGCTCACGTCTAAGAAGCCTCTTATAGAAGCGATAGTGTAACTGCATACAAAGCCATCATATAATAATTAGAAGATATACTAACGAACGTTAGTTCTTTACATTTTGTACCGATAATGTTTCATTTTATGAGTTGCACTCCTTCCATTGTTTTTTCCGATTTGCCTCCCAATGTATGCAGTATTTCTTAATGTGCGAAATACCCTTTACTAGTTCCATGATTTGCTCCTTATGATGTGTTCAATTTTCTAATTAACACCCTATCCTTTGCAACATCATATGATACATTTGTGATGGACCAAACTAAAAGTAATACAATTTCAAACCATTATATCACTATGAAGGGATATAATTCATTTGTCAAGGGGGCATAGGCATCTGTCATCTGTCCAACAAAGGGTAAGGTACTTATCCAGCTTGCATACAACAACATAGGTTAGTGGCACGTCGATCTGACTATGGTAATCCAAGTGATTAAATGAGCAAAAAAAGACTTTTTTGGCTTGTTTCGTAATAGCGACTTACTTTTCCAAAAGCTACACTGTTGACTAGCCACAAAAAAAAGAATATTTGGAATTGGAGACCATTGCATGAACAAAAGGTGAACAAGAGTCCAAGACTACCCCAACGGTAACATGAAAAATACTAAACTTACTAATGGCAATAGTCTTCGGCACCATAACTAAAAGAAACAATCAATTCTAATTGACAGTGAAGGACACGAAAAAGAGCATATATGTAATTGAAATAAATGATGTGATAGGTTGGTTGAAGAAAAAGAAATACTTAGTAAAAAGAACGCAAGAGACAAACTCGTAAAGCCAGCAAGCTATGTTGCTCAGACCCTTAAAAAATGTTGAGAGGTGCGTGTCAGATCCTCAAAAAATAGCGTATTTTTGAAGGATCCGACACGGATATGGCAACATTTTTGGAGAGTCCGAGCAACTAAGCCAGCAAGTACTCAATCAATTACGCCTAGAAGTTGCTCTGCTGGCGTGGACAAATATTATTCATGTCCTGACCATTCACATATGATTTATTTTATGATTTTTTGCAAAGGATAGGGTGCAGGGTGCCAATAAAAAAATTGATACATTGAGAAGGAAATCGGGAAACCAAAAAGAAAAGAACTATAATGCAAATTTAAAAACGCAAACACGTTATGATGCAAATCATAAAAATGCAAAGCTTAGAATGCAAATAATAAAAAATAATCCACGCATTATCAGTTTAAAATGCAAAGCTTAGAATGCAAATAATAAAAAATAATCCACGCATTATCAGTTTAAAATGCCAAGGATCCAAACAAATGTTCATCATTTTTGTTTCAGAAAATGACTGTTGCTTTATGCACATACTTTACAAGGGAAATGACATGATATTTCGCGTGTCAGGTAGTTGTTAGGACATAAGATTTAAAAGCTCATGCTTTCAAATAATCTAATAGCAGATAAAACATCACGCTTTCAATGATAATCTAATAGCACAACATGTTAACATTTGTATAAACTTTGTGAAAAAATTTCCTCATCCATCAAAACTGAGGCATAAAATACTTAAATAAATGCATGTCTAGCACAGACTGCTAGACAAAGACTCATAGACAAGGCCCACAACTTACTGATTGAGGCTTTCCAAGAGTTGCTCCATGCTTATATGCAGGGTCACCCTTTGGTGGAGAGTTTGTATTGCCACCACTTCTCTTCTCATTTCGAGCCTTGTTAAAGATGACCGTGTAACCCTCAGCAGAAGCTGGGTCATTAACATCCCACTCACCAAACTTTGGAAGTGGGTGGGCTTTTTCCTGTAGAGGTCAAAAGATAACTATCGGAGCTGCAATTCTATGTTAATATATGAAGATGGCTGCAAAACATTTTACTGATAAAGAAACATCAGCAATGGTATAAATATCTTTTGCCAAGTAGAATTCCTATATATATATATATATAAAAAGATTACAGAAGAATGATAACAGTTTAGCACTAAATTAAGGAGTGGAGGTGAAAAATAGAATAGACCCTTGCATAAATGCTGGGTAAAGATGCGTACAATAGACCTTTGTGGTATGACCCTTCCCTAGACACTACGCATAGTAGGAGCTTAGTGCACCGGGCTGCCTTTTTTTCTTTTTTCTTTTGGAAGAGGTCAAAATTACCAATTTTATAGGTGACTCTTTTAAAACTAATAAGGAGCTAGTGCTGGACCTTTTTATACAGAATATCTGGAACTCAAAAATTAATTTGTCATCTAATAAATAGTTGATTGGAACCTTCATACCAGAAGTCCATTTAGGAAAAAACAAACTTTCAAGAATATATATTACACAGAAATGCCTTGCTAATATGTGATAGCATGAAGCAACCTGAAAAATAGATTTTTCTTAACCAGAAAACAATTACTTTTTTTTATTTGCTTTCCCACCTCCCCTTGGGGATAGTCGGATACAATGCGGAACTGAAATTTAATGTATTTTTGTGGATTCATATATAGAGAACACGGCTGACCTGAACCAAGTAAAGTGTATCAAGGACGAGGCAATGTGTTGGTAGAAGAGTGTGTCCAGTCGGACACCTTCGCTAGAAAATTACACTATATATATAAATAGGTCAAATCTTACTTTATATTGATATATGTAGAATTTTGGACACCCTCCAAAACAATAAAGAACAGTAACTCAGTGGCAAAGGTGTGCACAACATGTGCAAGATGTCCAAGTTCGAACCCTCGCATCAGCATTTTGTTTATTTTGTTTAATGTGATCTGCTTTAAAGTTACTAAAAAATGAGATACTTTGACATGGATAGAGTAGTAGCTCAGTGGCAATACTGTACAAAAATCTGTTGGTCACTCAAGTTCTATTCCTCATGGCCACTTTTTTCCTATTTTGGCTTTAATTTACCTATCCATAGTTTGGACTTTGGACACCCTTCACAAATTTTCTGGCTATGTCACTAGGCATATGTATTCCCACAAGCTCTTGAATGAAAAAGGGGATAGAAATATCGTTTCCGGGAGTTAGAGCATTCCGAGATTCATAGAGATTTTGGGTATTGTAGGTACCTACATGCTCCAGAGGTTAAGTGGGTTATTCGTAAGATGAGAAAGGGAAGAGTGATTGGGCTAGACAAGACCCCAATAGAGTTTTGGAAGAACGAAAGTGAGGCAGGTATGGAGTGGCTGGCTCACTAAGTTGCTTAATGTCATTTTTCGGACGGCTAGAATGTCAGAAGAATGAAGATAGAGTACAATGATGTCGTTGTACAAGAAACAAGGGGACTATTCAACATTGTGACAACTATAGGGGTATCAAGCTGCCAAGTCATACTATGAAAGTTTGGGAGAGGGTGGGCAAAATAAGAATAAGGACGGGTGTGTCTATATCTGAAAACCAATTCCGTATCATGTTGGGACGATCGACTATAGAAACCATCCACCTTATAAAAAGATTGTTGGAGCAAAAAAGGGATAGTAAGAGCCTTACACATGGTATTCATCAACTTAGAGAGGACATATGATAAAGTTCCTAGGGAGGTCCACCAGAGATGTACCGGTGGATTATATTAGGGCGATTAAAAACATGTACAAGAAAGACAAGACCCTAGTTAGAACTTCGAACGGTGATAGGTGACTCAGAACAATTTTCTGTCATGATAGGGTTGAACCAGGGGTCATCCCTTAGCCCATTTCTATTTTCCTTAGTGATGGATGAATTGACATGACCTACTCAAAGGAAGGTGTCATGATGTATGTTATTTACAGATAACATAGTGTTGATAGATGAGACGCGCAACAAACCTAATGATAGAATGGAAGTTTGGAGACATTTGCTAGAATCTAAAGGTTTCAAGTTAAGCACCCTTAAAATAGAGTACCCAAAGTGCAAGTTTAGTGACATGACACGTGAGGCGAATGTGGAAGTGAAGATCGATGCACAAGTCATAACCAAAAGAGGAAACTTCAAGTATCTTGGGTCCATAATCCGAGGAGATTAAATATGATGACACGTATCATATTGGAGCGAGGTCGGAAAAATAGAGGCTTGCATCTGGGGTACTATGCGATAAGAATGTGTCGATAAGACTAAAAGATAATTTCTATTAAGTGGTGGTTAGACCAACATTGTTGTATGGGGCAAAGTGTTGGCAGTCAATAACACCCACGTTCAAAAGATAAATGTAGCAGAAATGAGGATGCTCAAATGGATCTGTAGACACACTAAGAGAGACATGATCAAGAACGATGGCATCCGTGGAGAACAAGATGAAGAAAGCGAGACTGAGATGGTTCGAACATGTGAAGAGGAAGTGTGTTGATGTGGCAATTAGGACATGTGAGAGGTCGGTTGTAGCAAGAGTTAGGAGAGGTAAAGGTAAACAAAAAAAAAAACTAGGTGGGTGAGGGGTGATTAGACAAGAAATGATACTATCTATTGCTTCATTTTGCTCTATATCAATTTTGTTGTTATCTTTTTCTATCCTTCTCCAAATATCTTCGTTTTTTGCTATCAAAACCAATCTCTCTACCCACAAAGGTAGCGTAAGGTCTGCATACATCTTACCCTCCCCAAACCTCACTTGTGAGATTACACTAGGCATGTGACTTATACTTTTTTGTCATGTTTCCGCAACAAAATTCGAACTCCAAGTCTACTTATTTGCATTACCTAAATGCTACAATCATAAAATAATGAATATTTACCATTGTTACTATCTAATCACACAGTAAGATAAATGCTAGAATAGTCTAGTACTACATGAATATTTAAAAGCCATATCCAAATGGACAGCCTACCCTTACTAACGGAAAGAGGAAAGTGACAGATTTCAAGTAAGAAGCTCAGAAAAAAGAGGTAAAAGGAACCTTTAAGAGTGGAACGGAGGATAAGGGATTTCCAATTCTTTTATGACAACAATTTAATTATGGGGTTATGGGGCTGAAGTAGAATATTGAAAAATTAAGGTTAAAGAATTTCTTTTGATGACCGTGGTGTTCGGGTCAGCTTTCGCGCACCTCAACTAATCCCACGGAATACCTTCCACCTCCTACCAGCAACAGATACCAGGTAACTCTGTCCACCAAAGCTAAGACAAATGAGAAGAATCACCTATTGTTTTTTTGTCTCCGCTGAGTTTTGAACCTAAGACCTCAGGATTCACAACCACTTCATTGACCACTAGGCCACACCCTTGGGTGCAAAGAATTGAAAGACAGCTTCTAATAAACCCAAAATCTCAATTCAACTCTTCTCCTCATTTTTCCAAATACAGGTCCCCATTGCCTTCTTCTCTCTTCTATGCTCTATATCCTTCCTCCCTTCTTCGAAAATCGAAGGTGCAATCAACATTATTTTGTCAACCTTCAAGTTCCCTTCAAAGAAAACTTTATTTCAAGGAAATTTCATTCTTTTTTCCTAGGTTTGAAGTATATTTCTCTTTTCACTTATTATTGTTGTTAATGTAGAGAAGGAACCCAATAGATTCTTCAATCGTTCTCCTTTATTGTGTAATTATTTATGTTGGTGAGAAGCAAGAACCCAATAGATTCTTCAATTGTTCCCTTTTGTGTTATTATTCTTATTGGTGTGATAAGGAACCAAACAGATTCTTCAAGTGTGATGCATCTGATTTTGGAGAAACTCGTGATGTATACATATTGAAATAGAACTTGCACAATTTCATGTAAACAACAATGTATTTCCTAACAATCTCTCTACCCCCACAAAAGGTAGGGATAAACTCTGGCATTTCCTACCCTCCCCAGACCAACTTGTGGGATCACAATGGGTATGTTGTTGTTAACAATGTATTTCCTGAACAACATGTGGTTGTTTATACATTGCAATCGACTTGCACAGGCTTCATGCGTGAACAACCAGATCTTTCTTAAAAAGCATGTTGTTTACACATTGAAACTGGACTTATACAAGTTTCATTTGTATACAACTACAAGTTATAAATTATCCACTAAATTACATAGTCAAATATTTACTAGTTCATGTGTAAATAACAACATATTTATCAAACAACATGTTGTTTACATATTGAAACGGAAGTTGCATGGGTTTCATGTGTAAACAGCAATATATGAAGACATTTAACTTTGGGGGAAATATTAATTGGTTGTATTAGTTTTTTAAGAACCTATGGTTATTTATACATAAAACCTGATTTCGCACAGGTTTCATGTGTAAACAAGCAAATATTGTATAAACAACCTGTAGTTATTTATAACTTAGAGAACACTATTCATTTGTTGTGTTGTTGACGATTTTGAGATGATTTATGTATGAAGATAAAATGATAAAGAAAAAACAGTCATTTGTTGCTTATAAAAGAAGGCCTTGAAATAAAAACTAGGACAACAGAAGAAGAGTCTCCTCTGGCCGAAGATGCATATAGGCTCCAAGTAGCTCAGCTATCAGAGGAAGAAAAACAAATAATAAATGATCAAGTAATTGATGAAGTGGTAGAGGAAAAAAGGATCCTGCCATGTCAGAAAAGCAAAAAAGAAAAATCAAATAATGGTTGAAGAAAATCAGGAGAATGATGATGAAGAAGAAGAAGAAATGATCTCGTCAGTTTATGGTTCAGCTAGAGAAGAAGAAAATGTAGAAGATGAGAGTTCAACCGTCAACGACACAGGAAGAAGAAAATGAAAGTTGTCTTCGAAGGGGAACTTGAAAATGAGAGAAAGAATGAAGTCTTTTGACTATAACCATTGAAAACCACTAGCCTGACTAATACAGAGTCAAGAGAACCAAAGCACAAGGAGTTGTGTTTCTTTTATGCAATTCTTAAATATATAAAGTTTTGGTTTGAAAAACCTAAGATACACTAACTCTAATATTCGAATAATAATAATAATAATAATTTGTAAGCTAAAAAGAAGCCTCACCACTACCACCACCACAAATTACTTCCTAGTTAAAATAGAGATCAAAAACAGAACAACCATATATTCATATTATTATGGAGAGAAGTTGAGAATGACAAGAGACCAAAACTATCAACAATTTATGGTGAACAACAATATGACTAGCAAACAATTGAAGCTCAAAAAGGGCACTTGCACCACAACTCCACAAGCATATATTCATATAAATATGAAGACAAGTTAAGAACCACAGCGAGCCTCGAGTTTGAAGTAGCTTAAAACACACACACACATATATATATATAGCACCAAAAGGGTGTGGCGTAGTGATCAATGAAACGTGTCATGTTCAAATTCCAACACAGACAAAAACACAAGGTAATTTCTCCATATATGTCCTAGTCTGGATGGACAGACAGAGTTACCCGATAAATGTTGCTGGGCATAAAAAATAATAATAAATTAGATGAATTGACTCGGATTTCCTTCACAAAATGGAGAATCAATAAATTTGTAACCGGAAAAAAAAACCAGAAGTCTGTTTGGTTTCTTTCTACAAAGACACAAAAATCAAACAAAATAATCCGGATATAGTTATTAAAATTCGATCCAACATATACATATATGAAGAATAAAAAATTGAGAATCATACCGCCATGAGTATAAGGTTTTGGAGAAAGAGAGGAAAATCCCTTTTTTTGTTGGATTGATTCGTTAGTGTATAGAAAGGAGGAAAGAATTTTTCTCTCTTTTTTCTCTCTCGGTATGTAAAGAAGGAAATGGAAAATGTTAAGAGAGAAGCAAAAAGAGGTATAGAGAAAGATGTACAGTTGGGTTTAAAACTGGGCCACTCTTCTTTGGGCCCACACTCTACTTTCAAATTCCTTTTTCTCATTTTTTTTTAAAAAAAAAGGCCAAACAAACTTTTTTTTTGTGTTTTCAAAACTATAGTCCATATAATATTTAATTCGATAAATAATGTGTGTGAGAGAGGAGAGACGTATTTAAATACACGTATTTTGGATACATGTGAAATAGATATATGTAATTATTTGTACTTAAAAATGAAATGTAATTAATATGTCAAAATTGTAGAAGTAAATCATGTGTCTAATGACTTACCATTTTTAAGTAAAATCATCATTTTTTGAGTTATATCTTTTATTGAAAGATAATCATTTTTTTAATAATAGAGGTAGCTTTGTAGTTAAAGTATTCATACCGTATATACTAATTTAATCTATACTTGTTTGTTTGGTTCTGAAAACCACCTGATTACACAAACATTATACTAAGAGCTTGTTTGACAGTGTTGTTTGGAGCTCAAAAATTCTTAGTTTGAAAAAAAAATAGTTAACTTTTTTTTTCTTCGAAAACCTAGGTGTTTGGCAAATCATAAAACTGTTTTTCAATGGAAGCATAAGTAGTTTTTCTATAATTAGGAAGAAACTAAAAAGTTCTGCTTCTTAAAAAAGCAGGAGCAGAAGTAGAAAAATATTTTTTTCAAGACTAAAATATCTCTTGCATAGATACATATTTACCAATACATCTCTTATTAGTTAATTAGCATATCTCATAAGTTTGGTCAAGATTTATTTAAGAATTTTATTTTTTATTTTTATATAATAAATTATATGTTTTATTTTACGTTATGCATTATTATTTTATTTATCATTTTTCAAGATTAGAAAAAAGAAAAAAAAATAACAGTTAAAGATTTTAGCCCTCCAAAAAAGATAAATATTGATTGAAAATTTAAATATGTACATTTTAATTTAATAAAAAATAAATTAAATTAAATTTTAATAAATACTTAAAATAGTTTCTCTCTATAAATTAATTTTAATATTAAAAGTACATTGATAGTTGTCTTTTTTCGTAATTTGACTCTCAAAAACACTTTTCCTTAAAATAAAAAAAAACTAGTGAAACACAATTTGCATTTTTCAAAAACACTTTTTCTGAAAAACTATTTTTTTTAAATGCTTCTGAAAATAAGCAATTTTCAACTGTAATGTCAAACAGACTCCAATATAGATATCACACCTAGATTTGTTTGGACATGTTAATTTTCACTTTTTTCAATAAAAAATACATTATTTGAAAAGTGAAATTTTTATAATTGATATATATAAGACTAATTATTGTTAGTTATGACATTATTCTTTATCTTGAACATTAAACCGTTACGGGATATAACATTTTGTTAAATAAAAAAAAAGGTTAGAAAAAGCAGAATATAAATTAACAAACAAATTAAAAATAGTAATGATAATTATTAATAGACATAAAATAAAGAGTCATAATAAAAAGAATATTTATTTTCGTTGTTTACATCTGCCTTTCCTCTCTCCTGTTAATTGTCTTTCAAAATAGATTTTTTTTACAAATTTTTTCTTACTCAATATTTTCTCTATTTTTCTCTCTCATCTCAAAACAGTAGTCAAGCACAATTTTTTAATTTTGTACGAAAAGAACTGCATAACATTCTATTAGCAGTGGATAATCTTCTAAAATTTTGAAGTCTAAAAAGTCAAATCTGTTTATAATTAAAGAGTGTTTACAATTAATTTGTTTGAAGTTGGTATGAATAACCAATGTCATTTTTGGTAAGAAATTGATATAGATATTGATCGAAAACTTGTATGAAATTGGTATACTATATATAAGAAAACATAATTACTAGTTACAATTGATTTGAAATTCATATTCTTTTGGTACGAATCTGATATGAATCAGTGTTTAAATTTGACACGAAATTGACATAGAATTATACATAATAATAGTATGAAATTGATATACTGTTAGTTCCTATTAAATAATATTTACATAATAATGGGGTGACGTCGTTATATTCACTCTTGATATGAAATTGGTATAGATATTGACAAAAAACATGTATGCAATTGGTATACTATTTATATAACAAATACAATTACTAGTTAGAATTGATTTGAAATTGGTATTCTTTTGGGGAAAAAGTCTGAAATATATCTGAACGTTGAGTGAAATTGTTGTAATAATACCAAACTTTGAAAATAACATTTTACCCCTGCACTATTTAATAATGTATTTTAAAGGTATATATGTGTCTACGTAGACATCATAAATATTGCATCATTATAAATAGTAATGTGTCTATGTAGATATATATATACCTTTAAAATACACTATTAAATAGTGCAGAGAGGTAAAATGTCCTCCATAAAATTTGGTATCGTAACAACAATTTCGACCAAAGTTAAAGTATTTTTCAGACCATTTTTCCTTTTCTTTTGGTACAAATATGATATGAACCAATGTTTACTTTTGGCATGAAGTTGATATAGAATTTTCCCTTCTTAGACTTGAAAATTTCAAATCATCTTTCAATGTTGCTCTTTGGATTCAAAGACTCACCCTTGTTCACATTCTTTGATATTTTTGGAACAAATTGCAGAAGAAAGACGAATACAACTTCAATTTCAGTTACCAAATACACTTGAATTAACTACAGAAAAATCTTATTTTTCAATCTTCATTGCTTGTGCAGCTTTAGCTTTGGCTGATGGAGTCATCCCTGTCTTCAATTTTTTCTTCTCAACTTAAAATCCATTTGCACCTTTTTTCTTCTTGTCCTTACCATCCACCTTCATCTTGTTCTTTTTTGCTTGTAGCTTCTTCGCTAGCTTCTCTTTCTCTTCTTTTTCCCTCCGAAGCTGTTTTTTCGCTCGACCCAAATCATTTTTCTTCAACATTTTGCTGGTGACGGTGGTCGCTCTAAGATTTTCTTGCTTCTTCTACAAACTATACCTTAAAACCTCATAAAATTTCAATTTTTTCAAGTTATTTGTGAGCTCTTAAAGTTGTCCACATAATTCACTTAGATACCTTAATTAAAGCTAGTACCTATTGAACACTTTAATCTATTTAAATTTTGTTTCTATTAGACACTTTTCGGTAATCAACAAAAAATATAAAGTGTGAGTGACACTCTCTCAATGACATGGCAAAATGCTTAATAAAAAGACGACATGTGGCAAGTGGGCCCCAAAAATTATAGAAAATGATTTTTAACTTTTAAAAAATAAAATTTATTTCAAATACATTTTCAATCTTTTTTTCTTATATATAAAAATATTGAAAATAATAGCACATACTACCCAGCCCCATGCTACCTCTCCCCCACGCTACCCCACCCCCTTTCTTCTTCATCTTCTTCCCTAATCCCTGCAACATTTCATTTCTAAACCATAAAACTCAATATCTTATCAAATTATTTATCGATTCAGTTTTTTAAAAAAAAAATCATACCTAATACGTGAGAGAAATATATAGAGAGAGACACGTACAAGAGTGATGAAGAAGCGGAGTTTGTTGACGGATAATCATTTCAAAATCGATTGCAAAAGAGAAATCAAGAGGACTCAAATTAATTTTATCGAATTCTTTGATATTATTTTTTATAAGTTAAATGGGTTTACATTTTAATTTTGAGTGGTGATGTTTGTTTGAAGATGGCCGGAAATGGAGCTATTGGCTAAATTTTTTACTCCAATGTCCAAAAATCTTCTTTCTTCTTTCGTTTTTGAAGATCCAATGGAGTCGTCTTTAAAAACCTAGTTGAGGTGAAGAAAACAATTGAAAGTGGGGGTGGGTGGCTTTTTCTTTTTGCGATTAAAAAAATTATTGATTTCAAAAATATTCAAAAAAAATCTTTCAAGTCATTTACAATGCTAAGAGTCAATAAGAAAAAGTGAAGCTTTCTTGAAATAAAAAATAATAATACGATTTTAGAAATCTTCACGCGCCAAAGGAAAGTAGAAAACACTTTTTCTGCTATATCAGCATTTTGTGTTTAATAGGTATACATTTTGAACAATTTAGGTGTTCAATTGGTACTAGCCCTAGTTGAGGTGTCTAAGTGAAATATGCGGACAACTTCAAGAGGTTATTGATGACTTAAGCCTTTTTTTTTAGGTGTATGATGAACTTTTTGATTCTTCACAATGTGTACTAAATTTGCAGAGGTTTTAATTTGAATGGAGAAAAGGAAGAGAATAACAATGGAGAAGTTGAAACAAAAAAGTAACTATGGATAAAAAGAGAAATGTGGGTATGTGGGAGTGGGGTGGGGGTGGGCTGTGATAAGTTAATTCCGTCCACTATTAATTGTCATACTTTTCATTTTTAGAGTTAAACTATAAAAACTTTGACTAATATTGGGGTGGGCAGTTAAGAAAATCCTTGAAAGTTTTAATTGATACTCCTTCCGTCCACTATTAATTGTCATACTTTCCATTTTTAGAATCAAACTATATAAACTTTGACTAACATTGAGGTGGGCTGTGATAAGTTAAGAAAATCCTTGAGTCTTGATTGATACTCCTTCCGTCCACTATTAATTGTCATACTTTTCATTTTTATAATCAAACTATAAAAACTTTGACTAACATTGGGATGAGCTGTGATAAGTTAAGAAAATCCTTGAAAGTCTTAATTGACACTCCTTCCGTCCACTATTAATTGTCATACTTTCCATTTTTAAAGTCAAACTATAAAAACTTTGACTAACATTTTAGGATATATTTTTTCATCATATTAATATGTAAAAAATTGCAATGTATAGTACTTTTCGTATAGTTTTTGAATATCTAATTTTTTTGTTTAAAAAATCGAATTAATGTAATCTAATTTAACTTTAAAAATAAGTCTTTCGAAAAGTGCAACATGACAAATAAAAGTGAACGGAGGGAGTAATAATCAATTGATTTTCTCTCATTAATGTTATTTCTCTCATCTATTAATTATAATAGCATTATATAATTGATTAATTAATTAATAAATTAAAATGATTTGTTAATACTTGTAATTATTTATAAGTGATAATAAAAAAAGTAGATATAAAGGTTGTAATATTAACACTTAAATCGATGTGTGGAGTGATTTTCCATTTGGAAACGAGCATATTGACCATAAAAATATTCAAATACAACTTGAAGTTGTCTTTGAAATTGGCAAAACACTCGAAACCTTATTTTCATCTGTTCATTTTTTAATTTACTCTAAAATTTTATTTTTATAAAATAATCTCATAAAAATTATATTTCATGTTTTTAAAAAGTACATTCAAATTCTAAATATCTATTTCAAAAAATATGAGCAAACACAATTCCAATTTGAAAAATTCAAATTGAAGTGTTCAACCATATTTCGATGTGAAATTTGGCAAAAAAAAATATTGTTTTCAAAGTGAAAATGCTATTTTTTGTGAGTAATTTAATGTGAAAAGAGTGAACACTTTTTTGTTATTTTTCAAATTCTTAAAAAATTTGAAATTTAACATCAAGTTGAATCATGAATTTTTATGATCAAACATGCAACTCCGGAAAGAAGTGAAAAAATTTCTTTGGCCAAACAAACAAGTCCAATTTCTCACTTCAGTCAATAGACATTGCTCTGTTTAGTTAAAAGCAACACTTTTATCCAAAAATATAAAAATACACAACTGTTTATTTATAAAATTAATTTTTATAAACTTTAGGCGTCTTGTCATAAGATTTGGAAGCCACCAATTAACCTATATCTTATTCATGTTAAATATAAATGTATCAAATATTTTATCTATTTTTATCTAACCCGTTTTTTATCCGACTAGTTGCTTGCCACTCATAATGTATAATTTGAATTAGTTGAATAACAAACTCTATAACAACCTTTACAAACTCTACAACTTTTAGGGAAGTAATCACTATTGCATTTATTTATATGTGAAGAGTACAATTGCTTGAAAGAAGATAGAAAAAATTCACAATCTTCACTACTTGAAGACACCAACCACTCAATCTAATTAATCCATTGAAACTCCATCTCTTGTAACTAAGCTTGCAATACTCACCTGCAATCAAATTAGCAGCTTACATAAGACAACATTTGCAAGCAAAATTCTACTTATCGTTCTATTGCTCCGTTTAGAAATGAGAGGGGGAAATGATAGAGATGGCACAACGCAATATGATCATAGTGCACAATCACTATTTTCCTTCCTAGAAGTTTAACTCAATGATTTGATTGAAATAGTGAAATTTCAACGTTTGAGAAGCATCAAACATTTGACAACGACTAAGGATATGAGCAACAACTCTCAATGCATGTGGAAGAACGAACAAAGTGTGAATCGTTAAGCTTTGCACCTGAGATAAACTAATGTTTCATGGTGAATGAGGGGAGAATTGCTAGCTGATAGAGGTGGTTAATTTGTAGGTGCCTAGTTAAAAAATGTATTGTTGATGCTAAAGGTGTTTAGCTATCGGCTAGCTTTTCTCCCTGAGCAGATTCCCCTGCTGGATTTTCAAATATATTCATCGAGTTACATACGATTATTACAGAACCACATGAACAATCTAGTTTAACATTTTTGTCGCATGGTCATCTCAGTGATAGTCTCTTATATTCACTATAAATTCTTCTCGTTCTCACACCACAGCTGTCCCGTTGACACTTTTCAAACATTAATGTCCAATCTATCAACTACATCCTATATAATCCATAAATTTCACTTGAAGTATGGTATGCACTATGCAGAATCATATAGGTAAGACTTCATTCAAATGAATTTCCTATTTTAGGACTTACCAAGGACCGAAGAAATGTATTACATAAGTTCTACAACAAGGGCCGAGGCACCGCCTCCTCCATTGCAAACACCAGCAGCTCCGTATTTGCCATTTTTCTGTCTCAATACCTGCAACATTCCATCGGAAAGATGCATAATAAACATTTGAAGGCGCCAGCGTTCCTAAAGGTTTTGAATTTAACTTTGGTAATAGTAAAGTATTCCGTCTAGTAGCACATACCCCAAGTAGAGTAACCAATATACGAGCTCCACTACATCCAAGGGGATGCCCCAAAGAAACAGCTCCACCATGTACATTAATTTTTTCCTGAAATAACAATTCAAAAGAACTTCAGGACCATGATCATCCAACGCTTTGTTTCTGCACTAAATTATGTACCGCTAAGCATATAACAAAAATGTTTTAAGATCCGCCAAACTTGATCTGTATTCGTATGAATGGATAAATCCAAATAGTTTCTCTAAAGAACAGATCCATTCTAATTTTCTCAAAGTTGAAGAAATTCAGATATTTAGAAGCTCAAGGTAGAGATAGAGAGAGAGTGCTCACTGGATTAAGACCAAGCAGTTTTTGATTTGCAAGAGCTACTACCTGCAAGCAGTGTCTGTTAAGGAAGTATTCAGTTAAAAGAAAGAAAGCCAGTTTAAAAGAAATACGAAAAAAAGTCATACCGCAAAAGCTTCGTTAATTTCGTAGTAATCAATTTGAGAAGCCTCTAAACCAGCACTTTTGATGGCTTTTGGAATTGCTTTAGCAGGTGAAATTGTAAATAGTTCAGGTTCCTGCACGGTTAGTTGAATTTACGCGTCAAGATGGTAAAATTGACAGACATGCCTAAGTGAAAACAAAAACTTGTACATTGTCAAGATTCATACATGGGAAGATAACACAAGTGTTACTTTTTTCAATTCATAGATAAAAGTACCTGTGCAGCATCTGCATATCCTGAGATCTTAGCAATCACGTCTAGTCCAAGTTTTACAGCTTTCTCTCCACTTACTAAGACCAGTGCGGCAGCACCATCACTGTAAAGGGAAATAATTCACTTGCCAATTAATTTTGAAAAAATTGCAAAAACCAGTTATTTTCTAATGGATTATAAGAATTGAAGAAATCAGATACTCCTGAGGCAGGTCGAAGATGACATAAAACTACCAATCGCTACAGCCCTAAGGATGCAATGAAAAACTTTACTTTTATTTTTTGAGGAACCTACAATTGTAACGGATATACTACTTTCGCTATAATTACAAAAGGATAAAATGCATTTAAATTTAGGGTAACACACAACATATTTATAAATGAAAGAATTGAAAGAAAAGGAAATGGGGCATGTAACTCACAAACCTTATGCTAGAAGCGTTACCAGCAGTCACAGTACCATCTTTTTCCTTGAAACTTGGTCGGAGTTTCCTCAATTTTGCGCCATCAAACTGGCAAGACAGAACAAACTACATGAGAAATGTAAAGCTGATAGCTTTGAAGTTCTATGGCCGGATATATAGGCGTTGTAAAATCTCTGTTGATGTATGTTTAACCTATTTTAACTACCAAGAAAACAAAGTCGTCTCTTTGATCCACGAGTATTTGAAAGGCATATACTGGCATACTGCACTCGAAAAAAATTCATTCCCTTCTTTAGGTCAAAAAAATGATGCTTGTAATGATACAAAATTTGGCATTCAATTTTCAGGAAATAACTCTTTTTGTTTGCATTCCCATGATTAGGTTTTTGTGTTGGTAAGTTCATTGAACCGCCTCAAGGGAAGATGTAAAGGACAAAGACATCAATGGTATTTTAGTCTTGCTTGCAGTATATGTACTCACCTTTCCGGGACCTTCATCCTTATCAACAATGGTGGATGGTTTTCCTCTTCCACCGGGGACTTCAACCTGAAATTGCCCAGAAAATCATTTAAAAGGTGCACGGAACGTTTTTACTTTAACTATGAGCTATCAATAGCATCGAAGATTTAGTTGTTTTACCGGCACAATCTCCCATGTGAAAGCACCAGCTTCCTGTGCAGCAATGCCACGTTCAAAACTTTGAACTGCAAAGTTATCCTGCAAAAATATTGTTCAGACATAAGCACTTAACTCCTCTTTTTTGTTTTTGGAAAGGAAAAGATTGGTGCAAACACTTGATAACAAAAGGATGGAACATAGAAATGAGAGAATGGTAGTTTTTCCACAAACGAATAGCGTGATAAACAAGTGACAAAAGAACATAAAGTCGGAATTGTCCAACTTTACGAAACAAAGAGAGAGGGAGGAGATGCAGTGTATCACTTGAATCTTTTGTCACAAAAACATCTTTAAATGGCAGAATCGACAACGAAACGCCAAAAACAGTATGCCAGTGTACATCAAAGTCAAATAATGGTTATTGAAGCTATATTATTCACATAAAAAGAAATGTGAAGACAAACCTGATCCTCTCTTGTGATTTTGTGATTCTCAGCACATATTTCAGCACAAACTCCCATACCACAATCATTGTAGACATCCGTCAAACCATCTTTAAGCATTCCATCAACAAAACTATCATGACCTAGACGAGATCCCTTCCTGCAAGGGTGCCAGTTTAGGCCATTAATGAATTGAAGAACAATGTTGATCAGAAGTAGTAAAAAACAAGAACAGAAGTGGAGAGCGACAAGTCTACCACATGGAACAAACCATATACAATATAAGACCCTGGGGGGAAGGGTAAGATCCAAAATGCACATGGTGGAAAGAGAGAAGATCTTGGAAATGACCAAAGCCAAAACATGGAATATTAGAAGTGAGAGGAAAAGAAAGTTAAAACAGCAACACAGGCTCGCTGTTTGAGTGTTCATTAAGTTCGTCGTTACACGTAAGAATAGGACATATTCATGCTAAGATCAAACAAAGGGAACATGGGCATTAACATTACAATGAATCGTCCCCAAATAGGTATACGACAAACAATTAGGAAAAAGCCATTTAATCTCCTTATAGTTGTGAATTCAGTAAATTCTTTCCTCTCTTACTCTCTTTCGCTGAGGGGGGAGGAAGGTGGAAACCTTAAGTCTGAATGGTGCTAAACTTTTGAAGAAAACAAACCTTGCTTCTGCAAAATACTTGGGGACATTAGACATGTTTTCCATTCCACCAGCCACAACAACATCATTGATGCCCAACTGTATACTTTGTGCTGCAAGCATAGTTGCTGCAAAGATATATATAGTAGCATTAAGTTACAAACAAGTCACGTCTCTTGGCCCTTATAACATTTATATAAATGGGGATAAGGGTTCTCTAGGAAATGATCTACTTATTGCAACTCGACGGTGCACACCTTTCATTCCAGATGCACAAACTTTGTTTACGGTAGTACAAATCACTGTATTGGGTAGTCCTGCACCCAATGCTGCTTGTCTAGCTGGAGCCTGCCCCAAGTTTGCACTGAGGACA
Source organism: Solanum chiquidenum (assembly GCA_029582725.1). Classification (NCBI taxonomy): domain Eukaryota; kingdom Viridiplantae; phylum Streptophyta; class Magnoliopsida; order Solanales; family Solanaceae; genus Solanum; species Solanum chiquidenum. The sequence continues at coordinate 2,727 of JAJOOS010081681.1, read as the reverse complement.
TTGCCGAAGAAAACTTCTTCGACAAGTGACGGGTCAACATTTGCTCTCTTGATAGCACCTAAAGTTGCATTAAAAAGAGAGATCACTCTATGCCATTTGACAATGATTCTCTATAATGAACAAATTATGTCAAATTAGTGTAGAGTTTTACCTTCAATTGCAATTGATCCAAGTTTAGTCGCTGAAACTGATGAAAGAGAGCCAAGGAAGCCACCCATCGGGGTACGGGCAACACCAACAACACAAACATCTGTTCAACAAAAGCATTAAAAAATAAGCAATAATGAGAAACTAAAATCTAAGGAACCTTGTGGTCCTGAAATAGAAAGCAAAAATGTAAATAAGCCTGGGTATACAACAACTTTTGGTGTCAATTTTATCAGAAAAAAGGGAAAACGACAAGCAAATGGTACGAGGAAAAACACTCAATGAAAAAGAAACTGTTTCTAGGTATTGGATCTCCAGTAGAAACGTCATAATTCAGGTAAAGAAAAAGATGTACTTGCAAAATTTTGACTCTCTAAGATAACAAACATCAAAAGGGCATTTCCACTCTAAAGGTCTTAACTACGAATGCATAATTGAAATATGCATTTGAAAATTTTCACATTTATGATACAAAAGTAAACACTGATTTAATAATATTCTTGAAACATAAGTTCAAACATAAATATAAAACTAAAGTTGCATCCAACAATTACTTTTAGTTTTAAAGAAAAGCTAGACAACAAAAACTGAACAAAGTACTCCTCTATATATCTACATGTGCTTCACTCCACGACTGGAGTGAAGACCTATTTCTTATCATGCGATCTTTTAACAACGGTAAACAAAAGCAACAAGAGAAGTGGCTCATATTGAAATTACAATAGTTCGATGCTGAAATATAAAGAAATGAGCAGAAAGAACAAATGTGTTACCTCTAGGCTTGATTGATTCTGCAGTTGCTGGAGCCATCGTGAGTAATATATGTGAATAGTAATCTGTTTTCACCCAAAACAAATAAGAATTCTCTCTATACACAATTATTAATATGTAAGAAACACAACAACATACTCAATGAAATCCCACAAATAGGAATAACTAGGGCGTAGGTGCATTTAATGGAACAGAAAATTTAGCTACTTCTTAAGGCTATTAAATTCCAATATCTTCTCGCCTCAGCAGCCTGATATCTGCCACTCAGGGACGGAGCTAGGTAGGGCCGAGGGATCCCCTTTTGGCAGAAAATTACACCATATGGTTAAAATTATTTTTTATGTAATAAATAATAGACGTTGAACCCCTTTAGCATCTTTGTGTGTTTACTTTTTATATTTTGAATCTCTCAATGAGAATCCTAGCTCCGCCATTGCTGCCAATATTATTATCATATATATAGTAAAGGTTACTGATGTCTATAAGAAACAACCTCTCTACTTTTACAACTTAGGTGTTTAAAATCTAAGTATACACTATCCTCACCAAACCCCACATATGGAATTACACTGCATATGTTGTCATAGTAAACGTTACTTATGACACTCTAAATTGATTTTCCTATTTATTTTTAAAAATTTGTGCCTTTCTTTATGCCTGTCCTCTTTCTACAGGATCTATATTACTACTTACTATCATCTTTGTATCGTTCCAATTTTATAAAAAATGTAGCAGACATAACATGAGCTAAAACAAGCTTGAGAATAGAAAAGTGGAAACAAATTCATAAAAAAAAATATCTAAAGAAATAAGACATTAGATCCAAAAAATGATGAACAGAAAGTTAATTGATTTGAAAATACCTTACGTATCAGATCTAATGAACAAATAAAGAATCGAAAAATTGAAGAAATATTAAGAAATGAAATTGCATGTTGGAAAAATACCTGTATAATTAAAGTTTGGTAGGTGAAACAGAAGAGAGTAAAGAGTATGATATGAAAATCCAACAGAAGCGGGAGACTATTTATATACAAACAAAGGGGTGCCGGTGGGAGAAGACAAACGTGGGTATTTTTTTCGATGCTCTAATTTTTGTCTTCTTTTTAATACACACCGTTTTTCTAACATTATAAAATTAAATTATTAAAAAAATTATAAATTAAAATTATTCTTAGACATAACATAGCTGATAATTATGATCTTTAACTTTGGGGGTACACAAGTGAATACTTAAATTTGTATAAAATTAAACAGAGAAAATACATAAAAATCCCCCTGCACTTGACACGAAAACTTACTTTAGTACTTAAACTACACGGGTGTTTATATACCCCCTTAACATCTTTTATGTGAATTATTTTCAACCCTCTGAACACCAGCCCAGTTGAAGGCTGGGCATTGTTACACACGCGTGTTTTCATTGGTCCACGTCGCTAAGGGTTTTAAAAATATCTTACCCGTTTTATATAACCCACCCGTTCCCAAAATACAATCCGACCCATTTTTAAACAAATATCCCTAAATCATTTTTAAACAAATATCCCTAAATCTCTCTCAAATCTAAAGACCTAATCTGAAGAATAACAAGTCATTAGCGTTAAGGATTTGCTGAGTTTAGGGTTTTCGTGAAGAAACAAAGGATTTGCGTGAAGAAACAAAGTTACCAGGTTAGTAATCTTCGTTTAGATGATTGTAATATTTGACCGAGTTTAGGGTTTTCGTAAAGCTTAGTTTTTTTTTATCTTTTCAGTTTGACGATGGATGTGTACGTTACCTTAAGGTTTCACCATGGTGGAAAACTACAAC
>JAJOOS010081679.1:0-23317 GCA_029582725.1 Solanum chiquidenum | reverse complement strand
GGTCTGATCTACGGACCGTAGGTCTGTCCGTGAGTCGGGACTTAGCCGATTTTCTGACTGAGTTCTGGGGAGGGGCTGCAGTGGTAAACCACGGACCACCAGCACGGACCGTGGTCTGATCTACGGTCCGTAGATGGTGACCGTAAGTTGCACCTGCAACTTCTCAAAATCTGCATTTTTGGTCTATCTAGGATACAGAGTGTTACACGGATGAACCGCTGCTAACTCTTGGGGCAGCTCTAACTCATAAGCTACATTACCAACCCTTTTTGATATTTTGTAAGGGCCAATATACCGGGGACTAAGCTTCCCCTTCTTACCAAATCTGATAACACCGTTCATGGGTGAAACTTTCAAGTTTACCCAATCATCTACTTCAAACTCTAACTCCCTTCTCCTAACATTAGTGTAGGATTTCTGACGACTCTGCGCTGTTTTCAATCTCTCTTGAATGACTTTCACTTTCTCCATATCTTGATGAACTAAGTCTGGTCCTATCAACCCTGCTTCACCAACTTCAAACCATCCAATAGAAGATCCACATCTTCTCCAATAAAGAGCTTCATAAGAAGCCATTTGGATGCCAGAGTAGTAACTATTGTTGTAAGCAAATTCAATAAGAGGTACGTGATCATCCCAATTACCTTTGAAATCAATCACACAAGTCCTCAACATATCCTCTAAGGTCTGAATAGTGCGCTCTGCTTGACCATCTGTCTGAGGGTGAAAAGTAGTACTTAAGTTCACCTGCAATAAATTGCGCACCTCTGTCTGAAATAATCGAAATTGGAACCCTATAAAGTCTGACTACCACTTGAATGTACAACTTGGCATAGTCCTCTGTTGTATGGGTAGTCTTTACCGGCAAAAAGTGGGCAAATTTGGTCATTCGATCCACAATCACCCAAATAGAATCATGCTACCTGCGAGACCTTAGTAAACCTGTGATGAAATCCATATTGATCAGCTCCCACTTCCACTCCGAAAGTTCTATATTTTGAGCCATACCACCAGGCCTTTGATGCTCTACCTTAACTTGTTGGCAATTCGGACACTTACCAACAAATTCTGCAATGCCCTTCTTCATACTACTCCACCAATAAACTTCTCTCAAGTCACGATACATCTTTGTGGAACCTGGATGAATGGAATATATAGAGCTATGAGCCTCCTTCATGATCCTTTCTTGGAGTTCATCTACCCTTGGTACACACAACATACCTTAATACCTCATTACACCATCTCCCCCTTGTTTAAAAGCCAATACTTTTTGCTTATGAACATTTGCCTTCAATTCAAGAAAATAGGGTCTTGGTCTTGCTTCTCTTTTACTTCTGACACTAATGATGATTCAGCCCCATTTATCACCACTCCTCCTCCTTCTGTGGAATCCATTAGTCGAACTCCCAATCGGGCGAGTCTATACACATCTCTTGCTAACTCTTATCTTCCTCAAAATGGACGGTACTACGACTGAGGGGAAAGTGTAAGGCACCTCTCGAGTCTCGTGGTTCTAGCACAATCGCTTCATTGACTTATATCTTGCTTGACTTAATTTTGGATATATTATACTTATTAGCTTAGTAAATTTACTTATATCCAGCCTTCTTTAATTTATTGTAAAGTGTTGTTTTATTAATGTGTGGTGTACTGGCAGCAACGCTTTCCAACCTTACCAAAAATTGTTTATTTGTTTATATTTTTATGTCTAAAATGTGTGTATTATTCTTCAAGTAGTAAATTTACTATTATTATCATCTGCCTAATCATGCTTCTAACAATTTAATTTAAAGAAATTTAATCATCAAAATTATTTAAAATTCGAAATCTTCGTATAAAAGTCTAAATGCTTTAAATCGTTTTTGTTAAAATTAATCATTGTGACTCGGTAAAGATGTAATTCATCAACCAAATATGTTATACTAGTGACCAAAATTAATGGCAAAAGGTCAACTTGAACCCTTTTAACGTTTTTTTTTTTAAAAAATTATTCATTACTCTAATGTTCAATAAGTAAACTAACTAAAAGAGGAACGAATTAAGTAAATCAAATCAGCAACAAATTATTTTTCCCTTAAAAAAAACAAGTAAAAAAAATGACCTTAATGATATAATCGTAATATATTTATTGCCAATATATTTATATTACTGTTCATAATTATGGGTCTTATTTATTTTTGCATTCAATTAAAAAGTCTATTTCTTTGCATTTCTTGTCACAATATGTTGCATTTTCTTTTGATTTTATTTTTTTCGCAAAGTAATTATTAAAATATGAAAGATTAATTTAAATAAAAGATATACTTACTAATATTGTTGCATCAGGAAAATTAATAAACTAACAAAGAAAACTAAAATAAAATCAAACACTATAAAAGAATAATAAATTTATCAAAACACTATACTAATAAACATGAAATGAATTAAATAATATCAAGAAATTGACTTTTAGAATGAAGCCAAAGCGTTCTCCAATATATTGAAATAGAAGAGGAAAATGAACCATAAAATTTTCAATTTACTTGCAAAGATTGATTGAAGTTACGACCGGATCTCGAATGGAAATCTCACTGTATCCCTCCTTTTTTCTGATTTGTGTGTGTTTGTTGTAGTTTTTCTTTTCTTTTTCGTTTCCCCCCCTTGCACCCCCCTCCCCTTCCTTTTTTTGCTTATTGGTTTCTTTATTTTTTTTTATTTTTTTCCGTGTCTATGTTGTTGCAGATCTTTTTCTTTTTTTTTTGTATGTGGGAATGTAATATATGTAGGGTAGTTAAATGTGAGGGTAGTGAGATTAATTAAGGGGAGAGTGGAGTGGGATTTGGTGTAAAGGTGGGGTGAGTGGGTGTAATGGGTGTGAGATTAGTATTTTATTTTGAATAATATAATATAATATAATATAATAATGATAGACACAAATATACATGGTTTGTAAAAGATAAGTGCAAAAATATTTGCAGGACCAATTTCGAATTGATTTTTAAATTGGTGGTCATACCACGGTCCGACTATAAAAAATTTGCCGGATCCTTTTTTCGAATTATATAAAGAATGGGTAAAGGTTTCACCGGACCTTAATGAGTTATACAACATAGATCATATATGTTATCTGGAGAAAATAGACCAGATCTACTTCTTCATTGAATTTTCCGTCCCGTGGATTCATAAATGGACTCCGAAAGTGGGATTCACCGAGGAATAAATTCCCTGCTTATACAGGACCTTCTATAATAATTTTTGAATAATATAATATTATAATTTAGTATAATATAACATAATATAATATAATATTTGTGTACTTCAATACACAACCTAATTTACAATTATCTTTGACTGATGCTAATATTCTTGATGCTTTAACTCAAAATGTTAAAACGCATGGTTATAATTATTCAGAACCAGGTGCATAATTATAACCATGCGTTTTAACATTTTGAGTTAAAGCATCAAGAATATTAGCATCAGTCAAATATAACTGTAAATTAGGTTGCGTATTGAAGTACACAGGGGCATAAGCAACAGTAAATTCAATAGATCCCATCAACGATTGTCAAAAAATCAGATTTCGAGCATCACAAAGAGCCGCTAAAAAGGTCTGCGGTAACCCTTTAAGAGTCGAAGGTTTAAACGCAATCTGAACCATGCCAATATGCAAGAACTTAGACTGAGATTTATATAAATCGATATCACGTTTATTTAACATATGAATAGTTTGCTCAGACGAATTCAACGCCAAAGATTGCTCAGTTGTTTTAATTAACTGTTTATGAGATATCTTATCAAACCAACCATAATCATAAATAGTTTTAATATCAATTTTTGGAATAGTCCATTTGTTTAATAAATCAAGGTTTTGAGGTATATCTACCTCTTCTAATCTAGTACTTTTAGTACTCATCTCTCCTACCATGATCAAGAGAACATATCTATGTCGAATACTTCACATCAATCTCATATTTATCATGAAAAATCTAATGCTCTGATACCAACTTGCTGGATCTATGATAACGGGCAGTAGTCCGCGCGGTCATATTTAATCTAGCTTGTTAACATCCGAATTCAAGGAATAAATTCCAATCAAAATATATGCATATTTAATATAGTTTAATGACTGTATTGAAGTATCTTAATCCTTTTACCCAAGCAAAGAGTCTGTCTAGATCCAATACGTATTGTTATTGAGCCCATGTGTCTAGCATTTCTAACCGGGTATGAGCGCCCTTTTTCAACTCATTAACGGGCTTAGAACCATGGCTGGCTAGACGGAGTAACAAAGACAAGGCCAATAACATGTTGCATTAGATCTAATTGTACCACCATCTTGGAACCAAGTCAAGAAACCATATATAAATTTATTTATATTTAGATAAAGTCTAGATCTTTCATGATAAGTATAAAAGCTAAGTTAGATATCTAACATAGATATGATTCTTTAGACTGAAAAAGTCATGGATTAGATCGGAGAAAGATTACTAAAAGAGATGATCAAAAAATAAATAGTACCTTGAAAGGGTGGCCGACTCCAAGGCCTGAGAGAACTATACAATTTATTTACTTCCGGCTGAACTCCAGTAAATCGGAAACTTTACAAACTTAAGAGCTTTGCAAAAGAGAGAAAAAGTAGAGAATGTTTTCTAGCCTACCTTACTAAAATAAAAATAAACCTATTTATAGAATGAAAAAGAATCTATGAATAGTAAATATGGGCCCTTATCACTGGGCCCATATGTACAGTAACAATATATCTACTGTTGATCAACAGTGTTTCTACTGTTGATAGTGAACTTATTGTTCATCGTCACGTCTTGTCTTTATTTTTTATTTCACAGAGGAATTCATCAGCCTTCTTTAGAGCATCTTCTGAAGTTGGTTCATCTGTTTTACAAGGTTGAGCTTCTTGAGTACCCTCACTGGTCTTACTCCGCATAGACGTATCTGATTTTGCGTAATAATTGATATTGAGGAGTAGATTCCTTCTGACTTCATCTAAATAATTATTAATCATTTAGTCTTTATTTCTATCTTGATTGGAAATTCTCCTGGCCATATGTTTAACATAATTGTTTGCGATTATCTACTTTTGAAGGGAAATACCATATTCTTCGATTTTCTAGGTAATAAGGTCCAGAAGTTCTTGTCCGTATAAGGCCTTTGTCTTGGGATCCTTTTTCATCAACTTGTCCCAAAAGTTATTATAATAAGTTTGATATAAACAAGGAATTTGTTCCTCAGTAAAACCTACTTCCGGGGTCCATTTATGAATCGGGGGAATAGAGAATTCTATGAAGAAGTATATTTGTTCAATTTGTTCCATATAACAGAAATGATTTGTTTGATATAAATTGTTAAGGTCTGGAGACACCTTAACCCATTCTTTGTTTAACTTTAGAAAGAGGTCAGGCAAAATCTCTGTCGTTGAACCGTGGTATGACCTGTCACGCCCCGAGCCTACACCCTGGGCGGGACCGGCACTTGAAGACCATTGTTGGCCCCAAGCGAACCCTTGGCCTGGCTTTCTTAACTCAGCAGAAATTTAACTCAACAGAATAACTCAATGCAATGAAAGGTCATAAAATAACCTAGCTGATAAAATCTGGCCAAAAGGCAACTCGTGTCTCCAAATAGAATATTTATATATACATAGATGAGAGACTCAATACTAACTGACTGACTGACTGTCTATGAAGCCTCTATAACACTGAGATGGATGTTGGGACAGACCCCGCAACATCCTAATAAAAACAAAACTAGGAACACAAAATAACAGAGTCCTCCGGAAAGCAAGGAGGCTCACCACTGACTCTAGAGTGCTCAACTGGATCAATGGCGTGCTGGATGTTGATCCTGGGTACCTGCGTCTGTATCATCATAAGATACAGGCCAACTGGCATCAGTACATTGAATGTACGAGTATGCGAGCTGGAAAGTTAAACAACAACTTAAGCTTGAAAAGAGTACAAATGAACTCTTACCTTGGCTCTGTTCGATCATGAATAACCGAACTCAATATAAAGCAATAAGACACATGCAATATATATAAAGCTTGTAAAACAGTGTAAACAACTTGGTTCGTTAAGGATAAAACAATAACAAACTCAACTTTACTTATATAAAAGTAATATAACTTTAGTGGGAGATTCTTTAACCGACAACCACCACTATGAGCCCTAGTGATGATACAACATTTTACCTCACGTTGCCCAAGGACCATCCTATACCTTGCCGTGATATAGGACCTTACTTTACTTAGTGGATCCACTAGCTTAACTTACGTGATCATCTAAAAAGAATGACCCGTTAAGTCCCATGTTGGCTACATGGTTCTTATGTAGAGTTGAGTTAATATGAACTCGCGTCCCCAATTCGGTGCTCAATACTAATCCCAAAAATACTTTAGCTCATAAATGTTTTAAACACATCTTTCTTTAGTTTGAGAAAATTACTCAAAGCTTGGCCCAAAGGCTCTCTTGGAAAACATAATTCCTTGCTTACTCAAATGTAAAAAACATTTATAAACTTCGTTGGGAATACTTAGTTCCCTAATAAATTTTGAGAAAATGAACTCAACTCTATACTCTTGGCTTAACTTGAAACTTGAGCCTTAAAACGAAGTTAAAACATTCAATAAAGACTCTTGAAAAACTTTAAGAAACTTGTTTTGACTTACTTCTTAACTTCTAAGATTGACTCTAACTTCACTTGACTTGGATCCTAACTTCCCTCGAATTGGATCATGGATTCAAGGGTAACGATCTCATGTTTATGGATGAGTTCGTGATGTTTAGACATACCTTGGAGTGTTGAAAACAACTATAAAACATAGGTACATTACTAAGGAACATGTATGAAAAAGTGGGGAAGGAATGGGAAGACTTGGCGCCCCTGGCGCTCTGAGAGGCGCGGGGCGCCAGCCCTCAGAGGTCAGAAGGGCTGCTGGGGCGCTCTGATAGGCGCGCCGTCCTAAGGGAGAAAGCTCAGAAACTGTTTTGGGGTGCGCTGGCAGGGGCGACGCCCCACCCTTTTCCCCCGAAAAACTGACTTTCTCCCTCATTTTTCCAACTCTAAACCACCTTAACTTCAAGGGTTCCAGCCCCAAACACTTAGAATCATAAAACCCCTTAATACACGATAGATTCAACTTGAAATCACAACCGAAAACATGCACCAAACCAACAAAAAACTTCAACAACACAACCACAACTTCAACAAACACAACCAATCTTTTCTCGAAATTAAAACGAGTTTGGCGTGTGGATAAAAGAACCAAACCAACACTATGATCTCACATACCTTATTAGGGATCACCCCCGATGATATCCACGACGATCGACGAATCCTTGCTTGTTCTTCTCTTTCTCCTCTTCTTCTCCTCTTCACTCACAAACCCTCACTCTCACTCTTTTAAAAGGAAAAACTGGTCTAAAGATCAGTCTAAACCCTTAATATAACCAAAAGAATTGGTTAGGGAAAAGACCAAAATACCCTTACAAATTCGGGTGAACTTTCCTTACCAACAACCCAACTTCGAAAGGGCATAACTCACTCATACGAACTCGGAATCAAGAAAACTCGGCGGCGTTGGAAAGATCATTTAACAAGCTTCGCAAACATAACTGGAACTACACCTAACTCATCCTGATCTAGGAGTTATGACAGTTCAAAGTTGACCAAAAACTCACTTTTTCCATACTTAACCAAATTTCCAGATTTTTTTAAATTCTTTCCAAAAATGACTATTTCCAATTCTAAGCCTCTTCATAGTTATTTCAAATTGCCGGATGTTACATGACCACCAGTTTAAAAACCAATTAGGGATTGGGTCGGCAAATATCTTTGCACAAACTTTAATAAACCAAGTATGCTTATGCCTCTCATTATTGTAATAGAGGACCATATCAAAAGCCTTAATATAATCCCAATAGGTGAAACTCGTAGGGATTTTGTTGAGGCTGATCTACCTTTATTTCATTGAGGAAATACCCCAGTCTTCAATAGAAATAATTTGTTTTATAATAATTTTGGAGAAGTTATAAACATTCTCGCTCGTGTTATATCCTGAGAAGTGTTGAAATTGAACACTACCTGTATTCATTAATATAGTCTCATAATATGAGAGGGTTTTGTATGACTCACCCGGGAAATATAAACCGTTAATCAGATATCTCTGGAATATCTTCCAGGGTTTTTCTTTTCTCTGAATCTCAGAGTTTTATAATAACAATATTATTTCTTTTTTTGCTACTTTTTCGTACGATTTTATATCATCAATATCGTGTTTAGCTATCGAGGCAAACGTATCACTTTGCTTTTGGGATAAATAGGCCTGTAGATGCTCATATAGCGGACTACCTTCCGGAATATCATCCAGGTGTACGGACGATGACACCATAGTTTGAGAGATTTTTGAGCTTATCAAACTCATTCCTCCCCGCTGTAGAATTGGCGAGTTGGATGCGGATCCGTATGACGATCCGGGGAATGATCTTCCCCTTTCTTGTGGGTTATTTCCCTTGCCTCGGCCCTTGGTCACCCAAGGCGGGTCCATCCTGCAAATAAACCACTTTATTTTATTCGGAGTAATAACCTTCATCGTAGTAATATTCTTCGTCCGAGTAATATTCTATAAGAATATGAGAGAAATCTTCTCTTAGAATATCATTGATAACTATGTTAAAGATAAGATCTTTCAGATCTCTAGGTAATAAAGAAAGAGCCCTGAATATAGTAACGAGGGTTGCTTCATCTAAGAAAGTTAAATAAAACATTTTATTGTATGTATTCACGAGATAAGAAGTCTAGTAGCGAGTTATCAACTCCCTTCTTATACTGAATCTCGAAATCAAAAGGAGACAGCTGGGCCTGCCACCTAGTAAAAATTAATATAGAAGCATCATGTTTAAAATCTTTATTAAACCTATACTTTATTTATTGGGCATCAGTTTTTATCAAGAATTTTTTATTATATAAATCGTCCTGAAATTTCAGTACACATTTAACGATGGTTAGCATTTCATGAGCCACCGTAGCATATTTTTTCTAGGCATCGCTCCATTTTCTACAATGAAACCTGATCAAATATTCAGTTTTATCATTGGGATTAATTTGTTCAAGAATTCCACCATAGCCAATGTTAGACGCATCCGTCTCAATAATATTTTGCCACGCAGGGTTAGCAAGAGTCAGACAAGGCAAAGATTGCACACGAAGCTTAATATTTTTTACCAAAGTTGTGAAACTATCAGTCCAAGGAGATCTATGATCCTTTTTGAGCCGGTCATATAACGGGGACAAGTCACGAGATAATTTTTTATAAAAGGGGTATATGTAGTTTAAACTTTTGAATAATTGGGGTAACTTTTCCCTAAAAAATATGATGGCCAAGAAATCGAACATTAGTCTGAAATAAACTCATTTTTGGTTTAGAAATAACCAAACCATTTTGTATAACAATCTTTTTTAAAATATCGAGATGCTTGATATGCTTTTCAAATATTTTTGAAAATATCAAAATATCATCAATATACACAATAATAAAGTCCAAATAAGGGTTGAAAATATCATTCATTATTTTCTAAAATTCAGAAGGTGCATTTTTCAAACCAAATGACATTACTTTCCATTGGTATTGTCCAAACGGGAAATTAAAATCAGTTCTATAAGTATGCTCGTTAAATATTTGGATATGCCAATATCCTGATTTTAAATCAAATTTTGAAAATAAATTGGCATCATATAATCGAGACAACAAATCTTTTTTGTTGGGAATAAGATATCTAATCCATTTCAAATATTTATTCAGACGTTTATAATTGATGACCAATCTAGGAACACCGTGTTCCTTTTCAACAGCATTGTTCACATAAAATGCAGTGCAAGACCAAGGCAATTTTGAAGGTTTTATCAAACCTTTTTTGTAGAAAACTATCAATTTCCTTTTTGCAGAATTCAACCAATTCAGCATTCATTTGACACGGATGAGACTTTGTAGGAATATCATTTTCAGAGAAATCATCTTCATAAGGAAGAGTAACAATATGCTTTTTTTTATTCCAAAAAGCATTGGGATGATCAGGACAAATATCAACAACAATTTGTTCAAAATTAATTTAATATTTTCCTGTACTTTGGAAGATTTCAAAGTGTCAAATATATTTATGCTACACATTTCTAATTGTAGAGAATCAACATGCTTTTGTTTCATATCAATCAAAGTATTAATATCACACGAAATAGGGTCAGTGATAAAGTATAACTAATATCCCTACCTTCATAAGTAGCCGATCTCCTTCGGAGTCAAGGCAGTTTGAACTGAACCCCAGCTAGTATTGAGATTGAGAGCCGTAAAGAGTTTAGCATTTATACTAGTAAACGGATAAATGGAATTTATAAAAGGAGTCCCGAGTATAAACGAGATTTTAACCAAGAAAAAGAAATGTGGAATGCAAACTTTATTTTGGAAAATACAAGTATTAGGCAATTTATACTTTATATCTAAAGCATGACCAGAAGCCGATTATTCCTTATAACAATTATACTTATGGTAACTTGATAGGAGTATACACTCAAGAAGGCATAAACTTGTGTAGTGAACTTAAGCTATCCAGACTGATTAAGATTGATAAGCTTAAGGAAAGATCTCAGTTAAGAGACTTTTGTACTCAATTCAGTTTACCTGAGCCTTCAGGGAAAAAGAAGCATAGGGATTCTATTAACCCTGAAAAACCTTATAGGAAGAAGAGATTTAGGCATAGATTTAGAGAAGAGTGTGACGCAAGAAAAGCCTTTCGTAGGTCTACTAGATTTACGAAGAATAGATCTAAGTGTGAGCTCGCCAAGATTAAGTGTTATAAGTGTGGCAATTTTTCTCATATTGCACCCAACTGCAAGCTTGAAAAGCTGTAGACGTTGGAATTAGATGAAGAAATTCATGAAAAGGTTTATAGTTTCTTATACACCTCTGGTTTTGAGTTCGATTATGATTCAGGTTCTAGTTTTGAGGAAGAAATTGAGCTACTCAACACCTCTAATAATAATCAGCCTGTAGACAATAATGTTTGCACATGTCGTGGTGTTATTTGTTGTTGTGAAAATGATGAATTTTATAAATTGCAATCTCAGTTCGAAGATTTGAACCTTATTACTATTACTTCCGATAATCTGATAGAACTTTTTAAAGAAGTTACTGAGTATAATCTTCGTGAAAAAATTATTCAACTAGCTGCTAATAATACTGCTAGTTCTAGTCTTTCAAAAAATTCTGACAAACAGAAAAATGATTTTGAGTTTGAATACTCTTCTCCTTATTCTTTATCTGAAGTTAGTAGCAGATCATTTGCACCAATATCATTTTCGTTTGACACATACCTGGAAGTATTACAGACCTTGCATTTATCTCGACTCTCATCCTCTGATGATCCCCAATATAACATACAATGATTCGGACATGCATCAATCTTATCGTAGCCCAAACCGAACTTCTTAATCATTTTTTTTACTCATAAAATGATTATGATAATTTCGCATGGGGAAACGCATCTTTTAAAAGATCAAGAATCATTGAAAATGTTTTCTCTGTTGCACCACATAAGACCTTAATATGATAAAAACGAACAATGAATGATAACTTACTATATTTTGTACAACCATCAAAAAGTTTTTGATTCCCATCCTCCAACAACTTCTTAATTTTCTCTCTCTCTTCTTGACTCCTACCTTCAAAACCTCTAGAATTGTCATTATTTGGTAGATCTGATGGACCTGAATCTTGAAATTCATTATTGTGAAAGACACCAAAATACCATTCAGCATATCATGCATAGGATATTGTCTAGCCGACTCATTTTGTACTCGAGATAATGATTCTACACTGGATTGAGCATATTTTTCTCCATGCATATGCCAACATGTGTACTTTTTTGGAAACCCCATTTGAAATAGATGACTAAACACTTCAGCTCTATTGCGCATAACATAAAATCCACATATAATACAAGGACACAAATAATTTCCATCAATAGACACATTTGAAAAAGCAAATTCCAAAAATTGAACTACACCATCCGAGAATTCTTTCGATTTAATTGGACTCTCAATCCAACTCTTGTCAATCATGTTGGAATGAAGCTGATTAAGATACGAACAAACAAAAAATAGAACAAAATTTTATATAAACTTAAGTGGGAAACTTTCTAGTGAAAAGAGCTAAAAACGAATCAAAATCTTGCAACCTATCACAAATTTACAAAAATGTGAAGCACAATTCATCTTATTAGATAAAAGTTAAATAGAAACACAAAATCAGAAGCCCTTCAAAGAGTAAATCAACTGATAAATAGACAATCTTTTCTCCAAATTCAACAAAATCATTTTCCAAATCTACAAATCTACATAAATCCATATAAATACACATCACTCACCTCATCAAAGTGAGGAAAAACAGAGAGAAAATACTGTGATTTATTTAATCTTTTCTCCACAGATTTGTCACCTCTTCCATTAGGGTAAATAAAAAATAAAAATAAACAGAAAAAAATTGAAAAAAATAATCGAAGTTTGAAGAATCTGTGTACCTGGACTCAAGGTTTCTACCTGCACTCAAATAGGAGAAGACGCGTTGCCCTATTTTCCGCTGCCGCGATTTGATTTTGGAGAAGACATGTTGCTCCTATTTTTTGAGAATTTGGGGTAAGTTTGGGACGTGCTGCTCCTCTTTTCTTTTCCTTTTGATTAATAAACAATAAAATATTGAAATTAATGAGGGAAATGAAAAAAAGGGAGGGAGATTATACCCGCGTGATTTTACCACAATATTTTAGCGATAATTTTTAATACGTAGGAAATTTTTTGTTTTAATATTAATATAGCCACGGTTTATACAACCGTGGCTAAAAAAATGTGGGCAATAAGCGTATTTTTGGTAGTGCCTATAGGTTAGAACATTCTATGTTCTTCATGGGTTTTTATTGTAAATCAGTTCCTCCTTCAATAGCAGTCCATAATTGCATGTTTTACTCATGAATTCCACGATTTCAATTGTAATTCCATGTTTTCAATGATAATTTCATGAACATATAGTATGCACGTACTTTCAAGACTTGGAATTATGATATTTTAGATGCATGTCTCAGATTATCAGATTTATATGATTTAGATGCTTTTCGATAAAGTATCTTTCAAATAATTTTCAGTTATCATGATATAAAACTGCTTCAGAAAAAGTATCAATGAGTATGATTTCGGTCATCATGATTTATGACCTACTCAATATGTGTCAGTTATCAGTATGATTCAGTATTATCATATTATTATTATTTCCAGATTATGTATGTTTCTATTGGGAGTAATACTTAGAAACAAGTGAATTTTAGGGATGAAGGTTTTCGATTAGCGTCTGTGGACCTTTAGTAACAATATCTGTGTCCCAAAACTATGTGCCACCATATAATTTATCTTAGATAAGCATTAGCTTAGTGGATTCACATTAGCTATGTTATCAAGTCCCTTACGATGGCAAGTACTGAACTCCCTATTTTTGGTGTGGGGGTAGTACAGTAAACTCCATGTAGTAGCTCACATGATTTATGTTGGTTTTAGTATTACCAAAATTAGATTTTTAGTGATTGCATGAGCTTGTACTTATGTATTTTTGTTCTAAATATCTCAGCTTCATGTTATTTTACTTGATCATTGAATTAACATATTTTACAAATTCAGTATGTTCATATATCATATTTATTATGCATATTCCTCATACTCAGTACATTCAAAGAACCGACTGCATACTTTCTGCCTATATGTTTTTGTAATATAAGTTTTGACGCTCAGCATCCGACCCGCGATTAGTACAGATCCAATCAGTGTAGCAATAGCTTTTGGTGATTCATCATTGCCAGAGGAAGACCCTTTTATCTTTGATTTTCAGAATTTAACTTTCAATTTTAGATAGTTGGAGTTAAATAGGATTTTGTCCTAGCAACTCATATTAGTAGAAGGTTTCAAAAAGTCATATATACATTCAGCTAATGTGATGTCTTTTCCGATGTTAGTCTATCTCATTATTATGGGTTTTATTGTGTTATTTTGAATTTTTAGCTTCCGCGTTTTCTTTCAAGTTTTTTCTTTGGTTTTATGCAAATCTTAGTTATGTCATTCCATGAGGCTAACTCGTGGTCACTTCTGACTCTAAGGACTGTCCCATGTCTAGGGGGTAGTCTCAGAGCATGATAGATCAATAACAAATAAAGTGATAATGATAAAATAATATCTTAATGGTTCTATAATTATTTAGCATGTCTACAAATCAATAACCGATAAGTGAACCAATGAATTTCAAAATCGAACCGAAACGACCAATACACAACCCAACTTGTGAGTAGTTATTTTTAGAAGTTAAATAAAAAAAACATGCTTATTCTTCTAAAATATGTCATCTAATTGAGGTTTTTTTTTTTGGAGCAAACTACATAAATCCCACTAGTTTAGGTCCTAATTACTAGGATTCCCTATAGTTTCAAATATTACTTCCTCTACCATATTTTCATGTTTAGGATACATGAGATTGAATCCGGAGATACATGTATCTACCAAATTTTAAACTGAGATATGTATTTTATTTGTTTGAATAAATATGTTGTAACCGATTTCCTTAATTAGAGGAGTAATTAAGGATTTTCATAATACATGAATAATTAATTCTGAAAAATTAAATTAATCAGCAGAAATCAAGGAGTGTATCTATATTTAATAAATTTCAATTTATTATTTCAAAATTATCCTTTGAAATAATAAATTCATTATATTATTAGTAATAAACAAAAGCATGTATATCTTGGTCATGTAATTTGATTAATTTCATTTATTACTCTTAAAATAATAAATTCATTAATTTGATGTATCTATTATCAATACATGATGTATCCAACAAACTAAATTCTTAGATACATGAGTATTATACAAGTACATTTATCATAGAAGTATCTAGTATTAATTTCGTGTATTTGTTATATGTGTCAAGTATTAATGTCATGTATCTATTTATATGATCTAGTTTTAATTTCACGTATCTAATATTAATTTGATGTATCTAGTATCGATTTCATACATTATATTCAAAAACATGTATCTCGGATACATAGTAAGTATATACATATGATTATGTGATCTAAATATAAAATGCAACTGAAACACACAAATTTTAGGAACAAATCATGACCGTAGAGTATCTGTCTTATCAGTTTTCCAAGAAAAAGTACAAAATTTCAAAATTATTTCTCATAAATACATATAATCTTAACTCAGATACATGAACTCTTAACTAGATACATGTACACCTGATGTGTATCCAACATTCTCGGCTTGAATGTTGGTGAATTAAACAACAGATGTAAAACATTGATTCATAAAGATTGAAAATGCATCAAAACAAACTCATATTCATATATACATATTTGAGATTCAACACTAGTTTGAATAGCCTAGTTGAATTGAAATGCAAATATTCATAAAAAGTTTAAATATTCAGAACAAAAAAATTGAGATACCTAGGAGAATAGATATTTCGACAAACTGAAGAAAGACTTCCAATATCGATTTTAACGGGAAAAAAAACATACAAATCTCAAGACCAAAAATTAAAATATAGTCATGATTCCCTAGTAGCCTGCAATATCAAACTCCTCTCACGACATTATGAAGGATTAAAGGCTTAGCTCTTGGCTGCTAGCTTGTCCTTGGTTTCCTGGATCTTCAAAACCTTCCTGCAATGAGAAATTCATGAGTGACAATAAATAAAAATTGTTTGATTAGTATAATATTGTTAATGTGTAGTACGTTTAACAAGAATCATCCAATTTTGAAAATAGTCATTCATTAAAGTGTTTGAGAAACAACACATCAAAAAATATAAAATCTGACTTGTAAAACTTTTTAAAATTGTACTTCAGAACATTATGAACTTTAATCCATATACAAAATCAAGATCATACAAGAGAATAATAAAATAATAAAAATAAACCTATATGAATAATGAAGATTTAAGCATGCAAGTATGAAGGAAGAAATAGGAGAAGATGAAGAATAAAGCGGCTGGTGGATGTGGGGGTGGGGTGGGGGAAACAACAGATTTGAGTTTTAAAAAAATTAACTTGTTAATGGACCATTAATTAAGGAGTTTAAATTTAAGATAATTATTCAATACTATATTTAAGGAATTTGTGTATCTGATTAAATTTTTTTAAATATATGGTATAAATATTAAAAGTGGTAATATGTGTAATTATTTTAAACTAGAGGTATATATAGTATATATGATAGTGATGTATGGGTAGTTAGGTAGATTTTCCTCTCTCTTTTACTATTTCCCTAAATTTCATAACCTGATTTGATCATTAGGATTCACTAGATCATATTGCTTTTCAATATTGTAGACACACAATTTTATATTTTGTTTTTTTTTGGTAACTAACGGTTTATTTAATTACCAATAGCAAGCATTACAAATCAAGCTGCCAACACAGCAAGCTTGAGTTCTTTATATGGATCTCGTACTACTATAGCTCTAACATATCATTGTTCAATACTTATAGGTAAGTAAAATATTCCTAATGCTAGGCTGGGCTCTAACAATAATTATGTAAGCTAACTCTTTTGCCATACTTTCTACTTGTCTGCTCCTTTTCACAAAGACTCTATTGTTCCTTTCAATCCACAACCCATTTACACACTCAGCCAGAATGATTTTAAATATTTGAGCTTTCTGCGATTTCCCTTTCCCATGTTGAATACTCCATTGGAGAAATTGAGTCCAATCTGAAGCTGAGAAAGCTTGTTGCTGAACCCACCTGAGTAATCTGTTCCACATACAGATGGAGAATGGACATTTATTGCACAAACAAGTGCTCAATAGATTCTTCATTACTTTGACAAAACACACACTTTGTGGATACATCCAGGCCCCATTTCGTTAATCTGTCTGTTGTTGCCAGCTTCCTATGGAACATGAGCCACATAATAAATCGCGCTTTAGGTCTAGCTCCATTTTTAAACACAAAGCATTTCCATGCTACCTTGGGTTGGTCCCTTATCAAAGATGAGTATATTTGTATGATCAAGCTCCCCTTCCTGCTATTACATTGTTGCATTCTATCAACAATTTTATATTTTCCTTAAATCATTATTTACACTATTTTAGCATTAAATGTTATGTTTGAGATTAATCTTGTCATTTTGATTTCATTTCATTTTTAGGTTTATTTAATTAATTTAAAAATCCTAAAATAAAATAAGATAAAAAATGACGTATCTTTAGGATATAATTTTTTTTTTAAATTGTTTTAAATAAGAGAAAATTCACAAAAATATTATGCTTTTATATTAGTATTTTGTTAATGATATTTTAATTTTCTTTTTCAAGAATTAACTAATTAACTATAGTATTTTCTTTATTTTATGATATTTTTGTTTACTCTCTTTAAAATAATATAAAAAATAAATTTTAAAGGAGAACCAATTATCTTTTGCCACTTGGCAATGATTTCATGTTATCCATGTGCAACAAACTTTCTTGACCGCGGTGTCCTCATAGACCGCACACACAATCAAATTTTACCTTCATACACTTGCACACACACTCACCGTGATAAGAGAGACATTACACACAATTACATTTTTCTTCACTAGCCTGAAAGGACTCCATTCACAATACTGAATACTTTCTTTGTGCATATAGTTAGAAAAAGAGCACAATACATAGATGGGAATATTCATTAAGCTCGCAATCAAGGTAAGCCTCTTCTCCGCCATGTAAGCCCATCATAGTCATCGAAGCTTTACCATAGTCCATAGTCATCACCCAATTCCTTTCAATCAAGCTCCACCACCAACAAAAACCCAAAAAAGAGCAATATCCAAGATTATGTATTACTAATAACTCTAGTTGAATCACTTTTCAAAATTTTAAGATTTCACTCTAATTAAGTTGTATTGGAGTTTGAGTTCTTTTGGAACCACATCAACAAAAAATTATAAATCATGTTGGAAAATATTAACCAAGATTTCTAAAGAAAATAGCAATTCTTTGTTGTCAATCTGTGTTTAAAACAGAATTACTGATTCCAATAAACTTTGCAGAAACACGAAGTAACCAAAGTTTCAATGAACCAGTAAGAACAGAAGAATGAAAATTAATTCAGAACAACTAAAATCTGTAAAACATCCCAGAATCTGGAAAAAGACAGAACAGAAAAGATCAAGCCCACTGAATGCACAGTGTCCCCTTAAGGAAATTATTCCCCTCAAGTATCTGAGGTTTGATTTGGAATATGTCCTCCCAGGATAGAATGATCTCAATCACCAGCGTATTGATACCCAAAACTCTGGTGTTACCGAACCACTCAACAACAGTAAAGTACACGAAAAACGTTTGTGCAAATGAAGAAGAAGAAATCAAAAAAAATCGTAAGGAAACAATCTGAAGAATCAATGTATTTATAGGCAAGAGGAACTGGTTCCGATAGGTTCCAACCCTTTCAGAATCCACACGACCATTCATGAAAGTTTGCAACCTTTCAAATAGTCATGGTTGTTCCTGAAAGTTCAAACCTTTCAAAACAGTCACTTCCAACGGCGGAAAATTCAAATAAAATGGGAAAGAATTTAAATAAAATGGGCGCGTGGGGATCTGAGTCGGGTCGGTCAATTAACTGAATAATTGAAACGTTTAGATTAATTAACGAATTAATTGAAACGTTTCGATTAATTAACGAATTAATTGAAACATTTTGGCCATTTAACTTAATTTAATTTAATTAATTAAATAAATAAATAATTAAATAATTAAAACAAACTTTGTCCAAAAATAATCTCTCGATCGATCATTTTCCAAAGCCAAAGCCAAAACCGAAGCCGAAGCTGAGCCGAGCGAGCGAGCGACGATGACGGCGCGAGGGGGGGTCCCTCTTTCCAACCTTTTTAACAATTAATAGGAGTTTTCTATATTTAAACTCTTCTATTTTTTTTCCACCACCGATGAGGGAGAAATGCCTTTTCACTAAAGCATAAGAGGACTTTTCAAGTTCCTCTCTTTTCATCTTCCCTCCATTTCCCATTAACTCTTGCTACATACCAAACAATCCCCCACATGAATGGGGAATGGTTATAACATAAGGAATGCATGGATGAGTGTGTACTTTACAAGCAAGGATCAATTGCATCTGGATAAGTTGGTTTCCCCTTGGACTTTCCCTAATGAACATATGTCTGATATACTCGGCCAATCGGTAGATGCGATATCTTTGAACCGTCGAGCTTTGGTGTATACCTAGACAACCATATGTCACACAATTAACCCTTTACCATTTATGGTTCTTACGGTTGTGTTCGTTTCAGCCATGAACACCTCCTGGTTTAATAAGTGTATAGAGAATAGGCTTTTGACAAAAAATTCTCTTTGAAGCGGCTTACACTTCACACTCACATAGGTGATTTCTAACCGTGTCATCTCATAGATAAACTATTTGGTCAAATCTGCCAAACTTAGCAAATCATTAAAAACTTTAATCTTAATTAACTCATTAACAAGCCTTAAAGTCTTAACCTTGTTCCTGAACATTGTCTTCATCATGAGAATGGATTGAGTTGATTGACAATGTCGAACCGTCAGTCACAACTTTGTTTTTCTCCTTGAATCTAGCTCTTGGGATCTCCAGTCTGCTAGATAGAGTTACCGCCATGCTGACTTGTCCTAAGCCGTAAACCCATTCCCTTAGATGATATTTCAACTGCCTCTCTCACTAGGCCTTTCGTTAGTGGATCTGACACATTATCGCTTGACTTCACATAGTCAATTGTGATAATTCCACTAGAGAGCAGTTGTCTTACGGTATTATGTCTCCGTCGTATATGACGAGACTTCCCATAGTACATAACGCTCCCTTCCCTACCTATTGCTGCTTGACTATCACAATGTATGCAAATAGGTCCCACAGGTTTGGGCCAGAATGGAATATCCTCTAAGAAATTTTGGAGCCATTCATCTTCTTCACCGGCCTTATCTAAGGCAATGAATTCAGATTTCATTGTGGAGCGAGTGATACATGTTTGTTTGGACAATTTCCAAGAGACTGTTCCTCCACCAAGTGTAAACACATAACCACTTGTGGATTTTACTTCATTTGACCCGATGATCTAATTTGCATCAATATATCCTTCAATCATAGCAGGATATTTATTATAATGTAAAGAATAGTGTTATGTATGTTTTGGATACCCCAACACACGTTTTATTGCCATCCAGTGAGTTTGATTTGGATTACTAGTGAACCGACTCAATTTGCTAATAGCACATGCTATATCTGGTCACGGACAATTCATAATATTCATCAAACTTCCCAACACTCTGGCATATTCCAATTGAGAGTCACTGTCACCTACATTCATTTGAAATGTAAAGCTTAAATCAATTGAAGTTTTGACAATATTGAAATTCAAGTACTTGAACTTATCCAATACTCTTTCAATATAATGAGATTGAGATAAAGCTAGTCCTTGAGGAGTTTTGAGAATCCTGATCCCTAAGATCAAATCAGCAACTCCTAAGTCTTTCATATCGAACTTGCTGGACAGCATGCGCTTAGTAGCATTTATATCGTCAATATTTTTACTCATTATTAACATGTCATCAACATACAGACAAATAATGACTTCATGATTTGGAATGTTTTTAATATAAACACACTTATCACATTCGTTAATCTTGAATCCATTTGCCAACATTGCTTGGTCAAATTTAGCATGTCATTGTTTGGGTACTTGCTTGAGCCCATAAAGTGACTTCACCAGTTTGCACACTTTCTCTTCTTTACCAGGAACTACAAACCCTTCAGGTTGTTCCATGTAAATTTCTTCCTCCAACTGTATATTTAAGAAGGCTGTCTCTACATCCATTTGGTGGATTTTCAGATTATGCACTGCCGCTAGTGCTATTAACATCCTAATTGATGTTATCCTTATTACTGGAGAGTGTGTATCAAAGTAGTCCAAACATTCCTTTTGTATGTATCCTTTTACTACAAGTCTTGCCTTATATTTGTCAATAGTCCCATCAGCTTTCATTTTCCTTTTAAAGATCCACTTTGATCCTAAAGAAATATTTCCTGGAGGAAGATCAGCCAATTTCCAAGTATGATTACTTAAAATTAATTCGATCTCAGTATTAACTGCTTCTTTCCAATAAATTGACTCAGACAAAGACATAGCTCCTTTAAATGTTTGAGGCTCATTTTCAAGCAACAGTGCCACAAAATCTAGTCCGAAAGAAGTGGGTTTCCGTTGGCGATTACAACGCCTAGGATCCTCACTAGGTAGTGTATTTTCCATTGATTCTTCTCGTGGTCGTTTAGGTCTTTCACTTGTCGACTCACATTCAGTTTTATACAGATAAATGTGTTCAAAGAACTAAGCATTATCTGACTCAATTATCGTATTAACATGAATCTCAGGATTATCAAATTTGTGAACCAAAAACCGGCAGGCCTTACTATTCACAGCATATCTAATAAATACACAATCCCTATTTTGGGTCCAATTTTCACCCTCTTCGGTAAAGGAACCTCTACCTTGGCTAGACACCCACACACTTTGAAATAATTCAAGTTGGGCTTCCTTCCTTTCCACAACTCATATGGAATTGATTGTGTTTTGCTACGGGGTAGCCTATTGAGTATCTTATTAGCCGTAAGGATGGCTTCCCACCAAAGGTTTCGCGGTGAACCAGAACTGATTATCAAGGCATTCATCATTTCCTATAATGTTCTGTTCTTCCATTCCGCCAAACCATTTGATTGTGGTGTATAGGATGCAGTAGTTTGATGAATAATACCATACTCCAAACATATCTCTGCAAAAGGAGATTCATATTCTCCACCCCTACCACTCCGAATCAGTTTTATCTTTAGATTAAATTGATTCTCCACTTCATTTTTGTATTTCTTAAATGCATCAATTGCTTCATCCTTACTATTAAGCAAATATACATAAAAAAATCGAGTGCAATCATCAATAAAAGTTATAAAATACTTTTTCCCACCACGAGTTAGTGTCGATTTCATATCGCATATATCTGTGTGAATTAAGCTTAAAGATTTTGAATTTCTTTCAACAGACTTATAAGGATGTTTAACAAACTTACTTTCCACACAAATTTCGTATTTCGATTTATCGCATTTGAAATCAGGCAATACTTCTAAAGTAACCAATTTTCGCAAGGGTTTGTAATTTACATGTCCCAAACGGGCATGTCATAAATCATTTGACTCTAATAAGTAAACAGAAGCAGAATTCTTATTAATATTGTCAACAACCATTACATTCAGTTTGAAAAGGCCCTCAATGAGGTAGCCCTTTACTAAGAACATCTCATTCTTATTTATTACAACTTTGTCACTAACTAGGACACACTTCAACCCTTTCTTAACGAGCAGTGCAACAGAAACTAAATTCTTCCTAATTGTAGGATGATATACCATGAGTTTACGGTATTTTAATACATTTCACTTACAAGTTGTGTGTGTCTAGGGCCTTTTTGTAGTGATTTTGATTGTGCGTTTATCATATTTTGTAGGAAAGATGTTCAGGCGCGGAATTTAAGAGATAGCTGAAAGAAATGCAGAAAAGGGCATCTACGGAGGTGATCTACGGACCGTAGGTCCATTGACGCTCCGTAGATGATGGTCGTAGATCAGCAGCCAAGGCATAAAAGGCAAATCAGGGAAATCTGAAAAGTGTGGAACCACGACGCTCATTGACGGTCCGTAGATTGATCTACGGACCGTACTGTTGATCCGTAGATTGATACTGCGAGGGTTCCAGTACCTAATTTTTAAAGATTCCAAGTATGGAGCTACGGAGGGGGATCGACGGACCGTTGATCGATCTACGGTCCGTACTGTACATCCGTCGTTTGCTTCAGAGAAGCTGAATTTTGGAAGCTGAAATATTTTCTAAGGCTGGGCTGACGGAAGGGACTCACGGACCGTAGATCCATTGACGGTTCGTGAGTCAGTCTCGTGAATTGAAGACGCGTGCCTGAACGAAACTTTCCTTATTTTGTTTCCTTTTTAATTTAGGACTTGTTTTCTATAAATAGGGCATGTAAACCTCGTTTTTTAGGGTTAGACATTATTATTCTATTCTAGTTCTTGACTTGGGGGATTAACTTGCAACTTTAGCAAATTCTTAATTTCCTAAGTTCGTTTTGAAGATTTTGGTATTGCAATTCAAGTTGAATTTCTGGGTTTATTATTCTTCGTACGTAAGTTCATAATTC
>JAJOOS010081677.1:0-17861 GCA_029582725.1 Solanum chiquidenum | reverse complement strand
GTGCATACATGTGAATTTATTTGTGAGTGTGAGAGTTGTTCTTGATATGAAGTCCTTAATTTATATTCAATCTTTTGAATTGAGTGTATGGACTATTTATTTTTGTGAGGGCACTTGTTTCATGATAGATAGGTGATTTTATTAACTTTCTTTGATGAGAGTAGGTGAGCAAGCTTAAATTTGATGAGTTCAAAGTCCTTCCTTAAGGTTAGGAGGTTAGAAGTTTGTTGTTTATTTGGATGTCTTGCATAATGATTGAGAAATCTACGTGATGTTTTGAAATTGGTATATGGCCTAATTGTTTGTATTAACCAAAGTAATGACATTGCTAGAATGATTTTTTTTTTAATGAGTTTTAATGTTTGCTCGAGGACGAACAAAAGTTTAAGTGTGAGGTGTTGATGTGAGGTCAAAATACATATTTTTAATCATTATTTACTTCATATTTATTATTGATCTTTGTCCTTTTTGAGCATAAATTTTATGAATTGTCCTAAATTATGTATTTTATTTGTAGGGTTAAAATTGTGGAAAAATGAGGAAGTTTGGAACTAAAACGAAATTAAAGATGGAAGGTTGAAGAAGGAAATCAAGCAGACTGCTTAATGGATTAATTGAATAAAATAATATATTTATATATATATATATATGGGAATGACGACTGCAATTGAGAAATTTCAATTTTGATGGTTGCTGCTGCCACGTGGCATCAAGTGAATAGTGAAGAAACATGTAGAGGCGGCAGCACGATGATTCACGCGGTGGAAAAAAATAAAAGGAATCCAATTCCTTTTGGTTTTGAATTCCTAATTTACTTAACTTTGAGAGTGTGAGAGTTGCTTTTGATTCCTTAATTCTGAAATTTTGATAAGCTTTGTGTGAGCATGGAATCATTCTTGATATGAGGGCATTCAAATACTTTTGTTGAGCTTGAATTTGCATTTGAAGCAAGCATTGGGAACTTGAGTTCTATTTGGTGATGGCTAGACACAGTTTGAAACTTGTAGTGCACAATTGAACATTGCATGGGTTGATTTAACCTCATGTGCATTTATGTTGAGTCTTGAGTAGCACTATTTGTAGACATCTCTATTGAACTGATTGGTCTTGTGTTTTACTTGAGGACAAGCACAAGTTTAAGTTGGGGGTGTTGATGAGTCGGGGATTTTGACTCATTTAGGGCTAGATATTTAGAGTTTTAGTGTCCTCAATGCCTATTTTATGCTCTAAACTGATGTTAACATGCTAATTTACAGCAATGAAGGCAAAAGAGCAAGGCAAGGACATTATCGTGCAAAAAAGAGTGAAAAAGATGAAAAAGCTAAAGAAAAGAAAGGTTTATGTTTGCCAAAGCCACTCGATGAAGGGAAATTTGAAGATTGGTGAGTCCTCATAGCATTCAAGGATTTGACCACCATTTCCTTATGTTCTTTCATTTTATATTTTGAACATTATTGTATGGGTTTTGTCCCAAGAATTTCATGTTTTAGATGGTTTGAGACAAACTGTAATAGGCTTCCGCTTTGTTTTATAAAGACTTTGATTGTGTTTGAAAATGTTTTAAATTTCTGCTCATTTCTATTATCTTATGTTATGATAGCTAAGTGGCTTGTATGAGGCCGCTCGGGATCTTGTACGCCTTGTTATATCTAGGGCTACCCCTGGGTCATGACAAACTTTATAATCAGAGCACAAGGTTTAGAATGGTTCTTGGATATCTCAAAACACGTTAACTAGAGTCTTGATCATAAGTGTGAAGCGCGCCACATTTATGAATGAGAGGCTACTGGATGCGTAGAAAACTTGACTTCTTTCTTCACTCTAAGTCATGCGGTAGAGTTTAAATTTATAAGGCCTTTCGCCAAATCCTTACCCGATGGTCTACAAGATATGACTACTACAAGGGATCATGCTAGAAGGAATGAGGAAGACAATGTTGACCAAGGAGCTTTTACTCAAGCTCCGGTTGATCCTTTGGCTGAAAATGTGACTAATGCAGAGTTTAGGTTGGCTTTTCAAGTATTGGCTCAAGCCGTGACGGCCCAAGCCAATAGGAAGGTTGTGGTCCCCGTGAATCCAAATGCAAGTACATCGGCGTCTAGAGTGAGGGACTTCACAAGAATGAATCCCCCAAAATTTTATGGTTCAAAGGTTGAGGATGATCCTTAAAAGTTTATCAATGAAGTCTACAAGGTGTTTGTCATGACCCAGGGGCACCCCCAAGACATAACATGGCATACATGACCCCAAAGGGGTCGCATACAAGCCCTTAGCATCATCATAGCATATGATCGTAGAAAAGTAGGGAAATTTAAAACTTTCTTTAAACATACAATTGTAAAGCATTTCATAAAAGCGGAAGTCTTTCTAACATCTTTGTCTCAAACCATCTACGAATAACATGAATTAAAGTCTAGGGACGCAGCCCATATAAAGTCTAAAACATAAGGAAAGACATAAAAGGAACATAAAGGGGTTTGTCCTCGAAGCTATGAAGACTCACCAAATCTTCAAGTCTTCTTGCACTTAGGAACCTAGCCTCCAAGCAACTCAATCTCCCAACACCGTACATTTCATTAGAATGTAGGCAATATGCGTTAGTACAAAATGTACCAAGTATGAAATCTAGCATAACATCAAAAAGTATCTCAAATGGTTAGTCAACATAAGACATAAGCATTAGAGACAATAACATAATCATAACATAAATATCATATCATCACAAGTCAACATAAGGCATACATAAGTTCATACTTCAACCATTAGTCTTTCATATTTAAGTGAACCACTTCACAAGCCACCTCCAAGCATACTTGTGCAAGTTCAAGATACCATCCCATAATACTATCCAAACTAAGTACCTCTCTTTGGTCATTCTTGGTCATAGCCCACCTTCATAGTCAAGACCTAGGTTTTCATGACATAAGAGTACTATACCCCTAAGTAACCTCAAGGCACACTTGTTAAATGGATGTGGGGCATCCCATAATACCACACACACTAAGCATATCCTTAAAGTCACCATATTCATATTCATCATTTCTAGGTGTCACTATAGACCTACTTCATATTGACAAGGAACTATCAACTTAAATCAAACTTATCATGGAGGGAAACTATAGCAACACTCCAAGCTAGGTATACCACATAAGAGGACACTTCATAAGTAACTTCAAGTCATACTTGTGCCATGTATGAATGACATACCATACTACCACTCACACTAAGTACTCATTTAGGCTAGCTTACTCAATGCTAACTATTTATCATTCTAGACTATCAAGAATAACATACTACCATGCTAGACCTAACTACCATGGAAAACAACCTATCATGCAATCTAATCTATCCAAGGAAGGATACAAGTATACCAACCTAACCACCATGCAACCATTCAATAAGATGCAAGTTATCCTTAAGGGAGTATGAATCCTCAACCCTAAGCTATCCTTAGGAAAGTATGGTGTCTCAATCCTAAGCTACCATGAAATGGTCTTGGCCTAACCAAGTCAAGCTACCATGAAGGCATTCTAACCATGCTACTTCAAGCTACCCATAGGAGAGTATAGATCCTCAATCCTAGGCTACCATGCCTATACTAATGCAAGCTACCATGAAAAGCATCCTAACAATGCTAGTTCAAGCTAACCTTATGAGAGCTTATTTCATCAATCCCAAGCTACCATGAGATCTACCATCCCAAGCTACATAATTCAACTATCCATGAAGGAATCATAAGACTCAACCTAAAGCTATTCTATTCTAATAAGCATGACTCATTTTAGGGGATTAACCTTTTACATTCTACATACATCCAAAATATCTCATCATATTAGACTTACTCTTAAAGCCCCAGTGATCAACATTATGAATTCAAGCCCTACATTCAAGCTTTACTCCAAAATCATCATACTAGTCTAGATCAGAAGACACATTAGCCCTAAGCCTTAGTCATAGGCAATTCTAAGCATAATTCATCATAAAGTCCGAATTCTAATAATTTCAAATCATGTTCTAATATACATACATAAGTCTAGTTCAATTAATGATCTCATATTCACATTCTTGGATAAACTCTATACATATCAACAACCCAAGAGAATCTAACAAGAATCATCAATTCCTTATCAAAAGACACAAACCCACATACTTTGAAAATTAGGGTTAATCAAGGAATCCACATAAAATCTTCATAATATCATGAATAAACACTAAAATAATCATATATGAGTAGTATCCAACCATTTGGAATCATACCCACCTAAAACCCATACATTGGAAGCAACCCTAACTTGATTGGGGTTCTTCTTCACAAATTAGGGGATATTCTAGCGGAATCTATGGGTGGAAGAATCTATAGATGAAGGATAATCATACCTTGATCGAAGCCCTAGAACAATCCTTTAGCAATAGACCATTTGTTCTTGACCTTAGCTTCAACCCTAACTTTCTTCTTCAATGGAGGTTCTTCTTAGAGAGAGAAATATTTGAGAGAGGAGTGATTTGGGTTTTTGATTAGAGTCTAATGTAAAGTGACTTAAACTTGGGGGCTAAGAACTCAAAATAGTCTAAATAGGTGAATAAAAGACATACAAAATGACCCCCACTTAAACCTAGTCGATTAGGAATTTACCCAAATGTCCTGCGACTTGGCAGCCCCGTCCAAGAACCACTGCCACTTGGACGGTCCATCAAGGGTACCACGGCCCGTGGTGGTGCTTGATGTTTGCGTAATTAAGACACAACTTCCAATTTGAGTGTCTACGATCGTGCAATAGTATCATAACCCAACCAAGGGTTGGGGTCGAGTCCCAAGGGAGTGGTGGTGAAAATTAATAGAAAAATAAAATCTAGTTCTATTTAGTCGTTGCTATAAGCTTTATCGAATACAAACATAATAAATCTAAGGGGTGACACAAAAGTGTCAATTAACAATGGGGGTTTGTAACAATTATAAACTAAAAAAACAGCGGAAATATATGAAAACGAGATAGAGAGTTAGGGGATTCTTGGGATGTGATAGGAATACGAGATAAACTAAACTATTGGGTACATTCTTTTGTTGGTAAATTCGTTGAATATTTGTGACTAGGCTAGACTATAGTGGGGGTAAATTCTCTCTCGAGCAATTTACCCCGAATCAACCCGGTTTCTCTCGAACACCGGGTTGCCGCTTTAAGAATGGCCTCCGCCTTAGCCCGCTCAGTCTCTTGAGCTGAGTGTGTGGGAGAAGGACTATGATTCATTCTCTCAAGCTGAACCTCATTTTGACCCACTCCCACCTGCCACAATTTAGTAGTCTTAGTTTTACAACCTCTCTCTCGAGCAAGCCGAAAACACAAAGGTGAAATCATATTTGCAACTACAATTTCGTTAAGTTCCACCACAACTACTAAACGAAATCACATCAAAACAACAAATAAACCATCAACAAGCAAGACCAAACAGATAATCTAACCCATATTCACAAAATCACACCCCAAGAATTGGGGTTTTAGCTAGACATGCTAAAGAGATAGAAATTTATACCAATATGAGTTTGCATTCAAATGGGTATGAAGATTTAGGTCTCAAAACAAGTCAAGAGTGAAGAATCCACAAGACCTAAGTTTGAAATATTGGAGTTGAAACCTTTTGAACCTTCAAGTTCTTCAAAACCCTCACCAAACTTAGAACTCAAAATAGAAGCAAAGTCTGAAAAATTATTGTTCAAAGCTAAAAATTTGATACTAGAATAATAATTCTCAACGAGTATTTGTAGTTTTCAAAAAATCTGCGCTGCAGTGGATCATTAGGCGTCGTTAGTTGAGATCGTCGATCAACTCCGCGATTTGCCCTTTGGTAGGTTTCAACGCCATTTTGCTCTATCCTTCAGCATTGTCATGTTTTGGATTATTGGGTGACATAGTACTGCTTCGTGGAACTATTCGGTGACACACCAACTGCTCCTTTTCACCACCAATTTGATCCTTTCTTTTAGGGCTCATCACACTGGAACAAAAGGCGAGGATAAGACCTTTTGGAGACGCACCGAACGGGTTCGACGATTCTCAGATCTTCATTTCTTCATTCTTTCAGCTGATTTTGTTCCTTTTTTGCTAAGTAGTGTCCGTGCTTTTCTTCAAACTCCAAATACCTGAAACTTAAGGGTTTTCATCAGATATTGAGACAAAATATGCATTTGAGGACACTAATTCTATCAAAATATAGCCCTAAATGAGTCCAATTAATAAACTCATCAGTGCCCGTGGTCCCTTGACCAGTGGCTCCCTAAACTTTCCAAGACCCTAAAACACCCTAAAACACCCTAAAACACTTAGGCACCTTCATGAGCACTTTGACGGGCTGCGGTCAAGCCAACATCTCGTGAAGTGTCTCGTGAACTTGGGGCAGTGTCTTGGCCTCAAACCCCTGCCTCCCATGAGACTAAGGAGTTTTCACGGACCCCTTCACGGACCGTGGTCCACACCACTAGTCGTGAAGGTGGTCGTGAACTCTTAGGCAGTGTCTTGCCAAGCTTGGGCAGCCTTGGCCCCTTGGCTTTGTCTTGCCCTTTTGCCTTGGTACTTGCTTTCCCATGTTCAACCAAACTCTCAATGGTCACCTAGGCTACTAGGTATAATACGCACCTTGACGTTAAACCACTAAACCCCTCATTCTAAGCACGTTCAGTGTCATCTATGACTCTATTTATCATACATCAAACTTTAGAACCCTAGCTTGTGGCTCTAGTTTGGTCTACTAGTTTCTGGGGTGTTACAATATCTCCCCCTTGAGAACATTCATCCTCGAATGACCTTCCTAGACACTTTTAAAATGAAGCGAATCTAGACTAGCAGGCCATCATGCATGTACTACATCTACATGCATACCAACAACCACGGAAACTTCTATTCCAAGCTAAACATACATAATGCAACTCAAAATGCATGAAAGAGACACATATACTCATTTCCAAGGAGGAACTAACATCTCCTAGCTACAACATTCTCAACATAAATTCATGGAGCCTAAAATGCACATTGACTCAAAGATGCTACAACATGAGGCAACACAATGAAATTAGATCAATTCTAACAAGGCCTACACAACTTCATAAACATACATATAGAAATCATAGCAGCACATAATCATGTAAAGACCTTATGGAATAGGTACACTATATTCCCGTTGGGATTAAACCCACAGATGCTTTTCTAAACATCAATCATGTCAAGGACAACATCAAGTTTTTGAGTGGCTCTGAAGCTGAAAACCTGGGAACATATAAATGGAATTTTGAAAGGAAGAAAAGGAGTTCCCTCACATTCTAATCCTGGGTTTTTGATTTAAAACACTCTGAACATTGTTTAAATTTTATGTGGAAATTTAGGGTTGTTTTTCATTTTGAAGACTAGCAATTTGTTACCCAAGCTGATGGAGAACATAGTTGGTAACATTTTCTTGCTTTTTATGATGTTTGGCTAAAACCCCATTCTTGGGGGTGTGATTATGTAATTGAATATTTCAATTAGCTTATGGGTGTTAGTATTTACTATTTTTAATGTTGATTTGAAGTGGGTTCAATTGATAGTTGAGTTTTAATTGGTGAATTGTAGTTGCAAATACAATTCTAGTTTAGCATTCTAGAGTTGCTTGAGAAAGAGGTTTTAGGATTAAAACTATTAATTTATGATTGTAGTGGTTGAGTTATTGTGGACTTAGCTTGAGAAAGTGGGTCTGAATCCAATACTACTAATCTAGCTTGAAAAGGTAGATTAATTGAGGTATTGGGTTGTTCATATGTGTTGGGCTTGTTAAGGTTCGAGAGAACTCGCTTGATTCGTGATAGTTGATTGAGAAATAGCTACCGCACCTAAGGCCTAGCCTAATCACTAAGATTCAACAAGTTCTAGTAAATATTAATCACCCATTTAGTGAAATTGGCATTAAATTGACCACACTCCCAAGGATTCCTCCTTACTTGATCACTCTCGTTTGTTAGTAGTTATTAATTGTTCACTCTAATCCCCCCAATTGACATTAAATTTCAAACCCCTGCCATTTACTTTAATTGTTTTGAAAATATCTACTTCTACAAACGATTAGAACACCATTTTACTTTGTAATTAAATTCTCTATCGTATCACTCCATGTGGAATCGACCCCAACTCTTTGTTGAGTTTATACTTGATTGCGACCGCCTACACTTAGAATTGGATGAAGTGTAGCTGGGCGTTATCATTATTGTCCCTAAAATAATTTTAAGGACCAGTTTTATACATGTCGCAAAAACCATTTAAGGACCAGCTACTCCATCCCATCCTTAATGACCTATAGCAACGAAGGCTTTAGGGACGGGGTGGAGACCATAAATTCTAGTTGCTATTGAACTTTAGGGACCATAATCTCACTTTTAAGAACCATTTTTACCTTCGCTATAGAGTATTTTCTTATAGTGATGTTTAGAAAACTTCACATCTTGTGATGTTTAGAAAACTTCACTTCTTTCATTTCTCTAAAGTCGTGCCATAGAGTTTAACTCTATAAAGTTCCTCCTCTCCTAACCCTTGTTATGCTTTATAAAACATGCCTCCACAAAGGAATCATATGAGAAGGAATATTCGTGAAAATGTGAGGCAAGAGGTTCCCCAAGTGCCAGTCTATCCTTTGGTCGATCAAGTGACTAATAATGAGTTTCGAGCCACATTTCATCCATTGGCCCAAGATATAACGGCTCAAACAAATATAAAGGTTGTGGCTCCCATGAACTCAAGGGTGGGTACGACGACAACAAGGGTGAAAAACATTACTAGAATGAATCCTCCAGAATTTCATGGGTCTAAAGTTGAGGAAGATCCTCAAGAGTTCATTTATGAGGCTTGTAAAATAGAGGGAATTATGGGTATCCCTTCGGTAGAAAAGGCAGAATTACCCGCTTATTAACTTAAGGGTGTTGCTCAAGTATGGTTTAACTAATGGAAGAAAGAGAGGGTAATATATGTGGGTTCCATTGATTGGGAGAAATTTAAGGTTTGTTTTATAGGTTCTTTCCCCTTGACATGAGGGAGGCAAAGGTACTTGAGTTCATTAACCTTCCTTAATGGAATATGAGTTTGAAGGAGTGTGCTTTGAAATTCACGCAATTTTCCAAAAACGCTCCAACTATGGTTGCCGATCCAAGGACAAGGATGAGTAAGTTTGTGTCGAGTGCTTCTGACTTGGTGGTCAAAGAATGACTAACCGCCATGCTTGTTAAGGAGATGGATGTCTCCCATTTGATTGTTCATGCACAACAAATAGAATAGGAAAAACTTAAAGAGAAAACTAGGAATTCATAGAGGGCAAGAAGATATAATGGTGATTTCTCACATTCAAGGTCTAATGGAGGTTATCGTTCTCAAGGTAACGATTCTAGTCGGAAAATGGTATCCGAGTGCCAAAAGTGTGGAAAAAGCCATAGAGGTGAGTGTCTAGTGATTACAAATGTATGTTTTGGTTGTGTAATAATATATCATAAGGTAAGGGATTGTTCTTCTATCACTAGATATGAGGGAGATAATCGTCGACGGGCTCAATCTTACACTTCCTTTGGCTCTGGTGGTGGTAAGAAACAAAAAGGTTTTATGCTCTTCAGACTCGAGAAGATCATGAGGGTTCCCTGGAGGTGATTATTGGTAAGTTATCATCTTTTAGCTTGTTGTTATGCATTACTCGATGTTGGGTGTTTTGTTGGCTATGGTATGACTCCATGTATGGTTATTGTGTTTAAGGTCGATCTTGAAATCCTTGTGGAAACTTCTTAAGTGTTTACTTGTATCAATGGTTCCGTGGTTGTTAAGGTTTTGGTGTTATGCTTGGGTTGAGGGAGATGGATTCAAAAAGACTAGAGTTGTTTGCTCCCAAGGGAGGGGGGGATAGTGTGCTTCATGTTGGGTGTGTAGAACTATTTAAATTGTTGGGAGGGTTCTTTACTATGGTTGGGCATGTTAAAGGCCGGAGATGGTGTGATGTCTTAGTATCCCTGTCTCTTTCCTTTATCTTCGGGTCTAGTTGAGGCATTAGCCCCTCATGTTCACTCTTTAGGATTCTTGTGTTTTAGTCATTCTCATGTTTCCTCATGCATGCATGCTCATGAAAAAATTGATTTTCAAAGATATGATTTGGCTTGATTTATTGATTCATGATTATGTGCATTGAGTAAGATTTTGCATGTTTGTCTTATGAAAAGATATATTGGTAGTATGTTTTGGCTTGGAGTTGAGGTTCCTCCTTGGTTATATCCATTTTATGAAGTTGCATTAATGTTGGATTGTTTGTTTCTCTCCTAATTTCTTTGTGCCAGTTTGATTTCCATTCGAGGATGAATATTCCCAAGGGGGAGATACTGTAACACCTCAAAAATCTTAACTAGAATTAATCAAGGAAGAGGGGGAACCACGGAGGGGTCCATAGGTCGTGAAGAGGACCACGACCCATCACCCTGATCGTAGTATTGGACCCAACCTCTGTAGATGATCACAGACACCTAGACGGTGCTTGAAGCGTCACACGAACCCTGAGATGGTCGTGAAAATAGGCACAAAACCTCCAAGCTACCGTGAAGGACCATGTCTACCAAAGCGGCCCGTTAACCTTCACATGGACCGTGAAGTCATTCGTGAAAGGGACTGATCAGGTTTTGGAGTTTTGGGTCAACTTCAAATGATCATATATGTCAGCACAAAATGAATTAGGTGGCCCATGACCTATCAATTTAAAGGACTTTCATTCCTCTTTCCAACGCCACCAAATTCGCCTAATTCCAAGACCACAGTAAAAATTTATGCCCATTTTAGTGAAGAACTATCGGACAGGTGAAGCTTCACGACCGGCTATACGGCCCGTGAAGCCTTAGACAGCTCGTGAAGCCCATCTTCTAAGTCACCTTGTCAGTTTTTAAGTTAGGGTCATTGTGGTCTTTTCCAAAGTTTTTAGTACCCAAAAGTCACGCCCTAAAGCTACCCCCAGGACGTGGACATGGGACATAGGATCACGAGTGACCCCAAGCTAACCCTGCTGGTATATCATACGCATACTTAAAGATTACCGAATTAACAAGGTATTGTGCGGAAGCTTTAAACATCATGTAAACTGAAAGGATGGGGAATACCCATTAATATCTGAATAAATGAACTGTGAGTTTAATGACAACTGAAATATCAAACTCCAAAGCTAAAACTTAATCTAACTATGTTTGAAATAAAGCCTCTAACTGACTAGAAATGTTGGGACATGCTCGAGCTAGATCTATCAATAACTGAAACTAAAGACTAAAAGTAGAAAAGATAGTCATGTCAATTGTCCTCGAAGAATAAGGACTCACCACTGATACTGCTGAAATGGAGACCAGAAACCGATCTATGCATGATCTAAATGCTGAGGACCTAAACCTACATTACGAGAAGATGTAACGCAGAGTATCCGTCAGTACTTGAAAGGTACTGAGCATGCAGGATAGAATAAAGCTGAACAATATACATAACTGAACAAAGCATATAACTGAGCATTGATATGAGATGAGCATGATACTATACTGAAAATACTGAACATGAACTAACTGAATGCAATGACCAAGTTTATAACATGCTGAAACTGAATACTGAACTGTAACTGATAACCTAGTCAATGCACTAGAATCTGACTGTGAGAGCTACTAATAACCGACATAAAACTACATGAGTTAAATATGTAGTCCGATGTATACGCCCCATCGAGAGGACCTAATATACCTGCCAGAAGTATACATGCATGATTGTCATGATCACTAAACTGATGCTTACAGAGGGGACTTATAACCTATAATGGCACATAGTTTTGGGACTATGAGGGTAACTGAACCTAGTCCAACTCGGTATTTATGCCTACTCCCAATAGAATGCATAAAATATAATATAACTGAAATAAACTGGATAGCTTGATATTCTGAAATGATGACTGAAAATGCGTCATTAATGTACTAATAATGAAACATTCTTAACTAAGGCATGTATATCTGAATAATATGACCTAGCAAGTGGAATTCATGAACTAACGAATCCACACAACTAGGGGAGTTTTCAAGCAAGAACTAAGCAATAATTCCATCAAAACATGATAATCTGATTTGGATTAGTCTAACAACTGAATCACAATTCTAAAGTTTTAGAAACCCTAGGTCTAACATATGTTGAAAATCAAGAATCTGACTGTATTCTAGGGACCTAATGGGTGAAAGGAACCCACTAGTGAAATCCCACATACCTGGTGACGAATTTCATAGAGAAATCTTTCGATTTTGGGGCTGAAACTGATGAAAACTTGTTGCATTCTTGGACTAGGGCTTGGTCCACTCTTTCTCCTTCTTTTCATTCAACTTGATGAATTTTTAGAGAATAAGTTGATTAGGTTAACTTCTAATTAAGTTGCTAGGCTAAAACTGACCAAAACTACGTAGTTTAGGGGTTAAATGATGTAGTTTAGGGTCCAATGCATAGGGAAAAGACCAAACGACCACTGACTTAAAAGTTGTCGGGGCCACCGACGGTTCATGGATTGACCCACGGTCTGTCCTGGTCAACCGTCGATGGGGTTCTGGATTAGAAATCTGGGGTCCGACCTACGACCCTTGACCACAGACTGTGGTCTGACCTACGGTCCGTAGGTAGTGGCGTAGGTCTGGACTTAGAATAATTTTCTGGGCTTTTCTGGGGAGGGCTGCAGGTGGCCATCCACAGACCCCACCTACGCTCTGTGGGTGGTGCCCGTTGGTGGCACCTACAACCTTTGGAATCTGCATTCTGGTTTGTCTAGGATACGTGGTGTTACACAAAACTACATTCTTTTAAACCTTATTTCAATGCCTATAAAATTGAATTAAGCCCAAAAACTACAAATTTCAATTCATTCTCCTATATTCCCTAAACTTGACCCAATTCATTCTCTCCAAAAATCTTCTCTCTAGATCAAGAAAGAAGAAGAAGCTAGGGTTCTTCAAGTTCTAGTCTCCTTTATTCATCATTTCTTAAGGATTCAATCAAGGTATGTAGGGAGTTCATCAATGGGTTCGATTCACCCATTGAGTCCACAAGATTTCCTCAACTCTTCAATTCAATTTCCCAAGATTTGATTAGATTTTTACTCAATTCCTCATGGGTTCTATTTGTATGGATTCAATTGCTTTATTATGAACTTATTTTGATGAATTGGACTTAATTACATACTTATCAACCAACTCCATGTGAACCTATGCATTGATCTATGAATTTTGACTATGAACCCTAATTTACATGAATTTATGAAGAAGCTCAAATGTATGAATGTATTTTATGAAATTATGCATGTTTTTATGAAAGCAATGTTTATGACTCAAGTAAGTTTATAGATAAAGTTATCTATATGTTTTATGAATCGTGGACACATGACATGAGTGACATCTAGATTTTCCCATAATGCTTTTCGGGCTATTTTCCTAGATTAGGTCTTAATTAGTATGGTATCCGGATATTCTATCAATGATTATAGATCACGCTTTCAAAACTATTTCCATTAGTATTAGGGAATTTCTAGTATGAAGTTAATGACTATGGGCTTTGAAAGCTATTATGAAAAGATCATGGATGGTGAAAGGTTTTCTCACACATGGTCTAAGGAGATAACCTATGATAAGACAAGTGGCGATTATCCATGTTTCACAATGATAAGATAAATTAAGATAAATGAATATTCCTTGCAATTTATGCTTAGCAACGAGAGAATATTGAGATGAAAGTTTTCCTGTAGCTTGAGTACGGGGTTCTAGTAGCAATCTCTTTATCCCATACCTATGTGCCCCATAAGATGATTGTCTTAGATAGACATTAGCTAGTGGATCCACATAAGCTAGAAGTTCATGGTCCTTACCTTTGCAAGTAAGACACCTAATTTCAATGTGGGGCAGACACTGGATTCCATGTTATAGCTCACATGGTCTAATGTTGGTAATGGTAAAGTTCCCACAAAATGAACTAAGTTTATTTGCAAAGTTTTATGAAGCTTCTTTTATGATTTAAAGATGCATTTACCATGTTCATGATTTATGAATCTTCTTAAATGATTTTACTATGTTTTAAATTGGTCATGCATTCCATGTTTTCGTTTATGTCCCTTTATGAATCTCATGTTTTAACACATTCCCCTCATACTTAGTACATTCCATGTACTAATGCATACTTGTGCCTACATTGTTTCACTAATGTAGGGCTTGGTGTTTCTTATCCTTCCATTCGTGGATAGTGATTGCATTAGAGATTTGAAGACTCTATGAGTCCTCATATTTTGAGGATGATATAACTTTTATAGTTATTGTTTCGAGTTAAAGCAACAATAAAGTCCATATTCAAATCTTTCCACTTCCAAGTTGGGATACTTATATCTTGAAATAAACCTCCCAGATTTTGATTGTCAACTTTCACTTGTTGACAATTAGGACACTTAGCCACAAATTTCGAAATATCCTTCTTCATCCCATTCCACCAATACACCTCCCGCAAGTCCCATTACATCTTGGTGGCTCCCGGATGTATTGAATATCAAGAACTATGGGCTACTGATAATATTTTCTTCCTCAAGTCATCT
Source organism: Solanum chiquidenum (assembly GCA_029582725.1). NCBI lineage: Eukaryota > Viridiplantae > Streptophyta > Magnoliopsida > Solanales > Solanaceae > Solanum > Solanum chiquidenum. Next base: position 3,248 of record JAJOOS010081677.1, on the reverse strand, counting down.
ACATTAGGGATACACAAGCGACCTTGATACGAAGCACACCATCTCCCCCTTTGGAGAAAGCCTGTACGAATTTCTTAAGCACCACTTCCTTTAATTTTTTACGACCCAAGGTATCCCCTAGGCGTAACATGGCGTATAGGACCTCGAGAGGCCCCATACAAGTCACTTAGAAATTCATAACATAAGAAATAAAACAAAAGAGATAAAGAACAAAATTTCAAGTCCAAAAGTTTTATAAAAGTAAAACGGAAGTCTAAACACTTGTTTCATTAACCATCTAGTACATAAAAATGAAATTGGTCCTAGCCCATACATCATGTACAAAACTGAAAGTAACAAAGAAAATTGAAAATAATGAAAATTCATCCTCGAAGCATGAGGTCACCAAAGCTCGAAAATCTCTCAAATCAACCTCTAGCCACGAAACTGAGAACCTTGACTGTCGGACCCTACATTTGGGGAAACGTAGGCAAGGTTATGCGTTAGTACAAAATATGTACCAAGTATGATAGTATAATCATTTAAAACATGCTAAAAAGGGACAGTTTCACGAGTAAGCAATGATTAAGCTAAAACACTAATCTTGAGAGTTAGAAATCATAAGTCATAAAACATGATAAATACAAGTGAACTTTATCTTAAAACATACTAATGATACTTCTTGAAATAACCTTGGTTCATCATAACTTTGCTTGTTTGTTGAAAGTAGCCTAAACCGACTTATAAGACCATGCGAGCTAGCAACATGGAATCCAATCTCTGCCACACCGAAAAGAATTGTCCTGCTTGTAAGGTAAGGACCATGAACTTCTAGCTATTGTGGATCCACCAGCTAATGTTTATCTAGACAATCCTATGTTGGCACATTGTTTATAGGACTTGGGTAATCGCCACTTATCCACTCGGTACTAAGCTTAACTTCCATGGAATATTTCTTAATCCTATTTATCTTAGCTCTTAAAGGAACATGGATAATCGCCTCTTGTCCTTACATCACATGGCATGGATAATTACCTCTTGTCATTCAATAAAGAGCATGGGTAGTCGCCTCTTGCCTCAACATTAGCATAATTCCATAATCTTTGGTTCATTATAGGTGAGAAAATCCTTTCAACCTTAGGAACCCGTATTATGTGAGAAAATCTTTCACAATCATGCTTTTATATGTATATGAGAAATCCTTTCAACAACACAACGACAACATCATCATTGATACTTTACTCTCAAAGCATCCTCAAAACATTTTCATAAATTTCATAAGAACATGCATAATTCCATAATTCACCTTTCATGGTTCCAAGCCACATTCATACATCAATATCTAAAAAACATAGGTTAGATATGGGCTCGTAGGAATTCATCACAAAATCATGTAATTCTTTCAATTCATGCTTGAATTCATAAAACTCTTTCTTCATAATCCAAAACCCACACTATATGATCATAACTTGGAAAATATGGGAATTGCATGGGTTCATGGGAGATCAATATAAAAACATGAGATTAACTCAATTCATGCTTAAGAGATCATAATCCAATCAGTTAAATCGATAAACAAGAGAACCCATAACATAGAAGAAAACCCTAACTCAATTGCGGATTTCTAACTTTGAAAATAAGAGAATTTGGGAACTCCATGAATGGAAGGAATCCATGGATGAGCACTATCATACCTTAATTCCAATTGCTTGGCTTCAATGGAGGATTGGGAGACTTGACTTGAAACCCTAGGTTGAATCCTTCTTCTTCAAGCTTCTCGAGAGAGAAATATTTTGGAGAGGAGACTTGTTCTTCTTTTAGAAATTTGAGAGAATGATTTCAATTGGGGGAATTTGGGGATTAAAACACTTATATAGGGGTTTTAGTGAAGGGTAAAATGACATAGTATTAGGATAAAATATTTAGGAAAAGACCCAATTGCCTCCAAATATAACTGCCGACCCCCAAACGACGGCCTAACCAACGGTCCATTTTTCAGACCATGGACCGTCCTGTTGGGGTGTCGTTTGGATCAGAGATTCCAATCTTTGGTCCTCCAATGACGGGACCCATCCACAAACCATAGTCCAGTCGACGGATCGTGGGCCCCAACCATCGTTCTCTACTTTTTACCTCAAAATCCTTCTAAATCTGGGACTCATCTACGAACCTATCTATGGCTTGTGGATTGAACTATGGACCGTTCTGGTGAACCGTTGAAAAATACATAAAACTTGACAATTTTGGAAAAACCAACTTCCCAACCACGGCCACCACCTATGGTCCGTTGGTCATTCCACGGGTCGTGGATGGCCTCCGTTGGAAGGGCACCACAATTTTGAAAAGCTGCAAATTTATACATTTTTTAATCTGAGGTGTTACATTATGTCCCCCTTGGGAACATTCATACTCGAATGAGATTCAAGACATCATAAGGAAGGTAGGAACTTAATCTAACAGCCCAGCATGCATACAATCACATAAATGCACATATCTGAGGAGGAAACATCATATCCAAGCTAAAGCATGTTCACATCATATCATGAAGTCAACATGCATAAATAAGGAAATAATGGGAATATCTAAGACACGTGACACCAAAAGAGTAAACCATGAGGAACTCATAACCTCAAGCTAGAGTAGGGGTAGAAGTGAAACGACCCCAAAATGCCCGAAAATGTGCTTCGGAAACACCTATAATTGTAATTTCCATATATCTCAAAATCCGTGCATGATTTTGGAAATTCGACTTCATATTCTTATTCGTGGGAAATGGGTCTAACCCGAATTTTAGAGCAACCGTATCAAAATTCAAAAATCGCAAAAAATGTGATTTTCAGGGTCAACTTTAAAGGGGCATATCTCTTAGCACACAAGGAACTGGAAGGGCCTCAACCTATTAATTGAAACCTCTATGAGTTAGCTTTCCAATGCACTTGGTGTGACCTCATTCTGAGTTAGGATGAGGGAGTTATGACCATTTTTGTAAAACCTGTCGGTGCAAATTTGCAAATTCCAGTGAGCTAATTTACTGTAGCGGGCTGGACACGTTTTTTTTTATAAAAAGAGGATATGTCCCATACTTAGTCATTTTCTTAACTTAAAAAAAAACACTCTCTAAGACCTCTCCAAATTCCACCAAGATTCTCAACCAAATTCAAACATCTCAAGCTCTAATTCCGGATTCAAGACTCAATCTCAAGCTTCAATTCTCCATTCCAATCTTCATCAAGGATTCTCCAAAGTTGAGGTATGTGGGTTGATTGTGG
>JAJOOS010081670.1:0-17793 GCA_029582725.1 Solanum chiquidenum | reverse complement strand
AGTATCTTCGTGTGTGAAGAAAGTTTTAATTCCTTATGGTTTTGGTGTCTATGCGATGAATGAATGCTAAGAGGCTTGTATTAGACCTCTTCGAGGTCGAGTACGCCGGTTACGACTAGGGGGTGCTCCCGGGTCGTGACAGTACCCATTTACCTTAATGACTATATTTGCAACTCTGTCTTGCTTACTGAACTTACCTCTACTTGTTTTACTTCTCCTTCTCATCCACATGTTCTTTCTTTTAGTGCTTTATCTAGCCCTAATCAACATTTTTTGAATTTTATTTCTAATATTATTGAGCCACAGAGTTTTAGCCAAGCTATTATGCATTCTGGATGGCAAAAGGCCATGGAATGTGATATGAGGCTCTTGAATCCAATCACACCTGAATGTGATTGAGCTATATGTTGGAAAGAAAGCCTTGCCTTGTAAATGGGTGTACAAGGTGAAGCACCGGTCAGATGGGACAATTGAAAGACTTAAAGCTCGTTTGGTTGTTCGAGGTGATATACAAAGGGAATGTATTGATTTTAATGAGACTTATTCCACTGTGGTTAAAATGACTACTATTAGATGTCTTTTTAGCAATGGCTATCAAGAAAAAATGGGATTTGCACCAGCTCAATGTGAACAATGCCTTCTTGTATGATGATTTGCAAAAAAATGTATATATGAAGTTTCCTCCTGGGATGTCACCTCCTACTCCTAATCATGTATGCATATTAAGGAAGTCACTATATGGTCTAAGGCAGGCCTCTCGACAATGGTATGCAAGACTAGCTATTGCCTTACATTTCAAGGGATACTCTTCCTCTCTGAATGATTACTCACAGCTTGATGTGAACAATGCCTTCTTGCATGATGATTTGCAAAAATAGGTATATATGAAAGTTCCTCCTAGGATGTCACCTCCTACTCCTAATCATGTATGCAGATTAATGAAGTCACTATATGGTCTAAGGCAGGCCTCTCGACAATGGTATGCAAGACTAGTTGTTGCCTTACATTTCAAGGGATACTCTTCCTCTCTGAATGATTACTCACTATTTTTTAAGCATACATGTGATCTGGTTTCAATCCTTGCCGTTTATGTTGATGACATTCTTGTCACAGGGAAAGATCTTGTTGAGTTTCACAGTCTGAAACATTTTCTCAATACTGAATTCAAGATTAAAGATTTAGAAAGTTTACATTACTTCCTTAGGTTAGAAATCATCAGAGAGTCCCCTAGTTTGATTATTTTTCAAAGAAAGTTCACTCTTGACCTTATCTCAGAGTTCGATTATGCGCACTTGCCTCCAGCTTCCTCCCCTTTGGATCCTACTTCCAAACTATCAGCTGAATCAACGGATTTATTATTCAATCCGACCATTTATCGCAGAATAATTGACAGATTGAATTATCTCACTCACACTCGACCGAATATCTCTTTCACTATTCAATATTTGTCACAGTTCATGCACAGATCTCCTCGGTCTACACATTTTGATGCAGCCTTGCACGTGCTTCGTTATCTGTCCCTTAATCCTAGTCAAGGTCTTCTCATGTCTCCGAATTCCTCATATTCCTTACTTGCTTTCTGCGATGCAGATTGGGCGTCATGTATTGACTCCCGCAGATCTGTAAGTGGGTATTTTATCAGCCTTGGTGGTTCTCCCATCTCGTGGAAATCCAAAAGGCAAGTCTTTGTTTCCCTCTCTTCTGCTGAGGCAGAATATAGATCTATGCGTCGTTGGTCTCCAAGTTGACTTGGCTAAATCGCCTACTCAAAGATCTGTCTGCTCCTCCTTTGCCTCCCATTCCAGTTCACTCGGACATCCAAGCTGCCCTACATATAGCCATAAATCCTGTGTTCCATGAGCGCACGAAACATGTGGAGATTGATTGCCACTTCGTCCGACAACAATTTCTTTCAGGCCTCATTTCCCTCAGTTTTGTCCCTTCCTCTTCTCAACTTGCAGAAATCTTCACTAAACCATTGTCTGGTCCTTCGCACCGCTTGGTTCTTCCCAAGTTGGGGTTGTCTTCTCCACCCTCCACCTTGAAGGGGGGTGTTGACAATGTCATCAATACTACTGAAGAAACAAAGGAAGAAGAACAAAGAAACACATCATCCTTGTATGTTCCTTAGAGTCTGGTCCAGATCATTTTCTTTTCAACTTTGGGCTTAGTCAAGTTTATTCACAAATGGGCCTCATAAACAAAAGATGTCATTGAAGAAGAGACCAGAACAATTTATTAGACTACAAAAGCCCATCTTAGAATATTGTAGATATTTAAGATAAATATTTGTTAGTTATAGTTTGTTATAGAACAGACAACTGTACATTCTATTTTTTGTCTAGTAGCACAACACATTTTGTATAAAAGCAACGCTTCATCAATGAAAAGATCATCAGAAAATTTCCCAAAATCTCTTAAATCATAATCTAATAACACCACTAAATTGAATAGAATAAGTCCGACTTTAGTGACTCAAAGCATCGACACATCAATACTACCTTCTAAATAGAATAATTTGCAATTTGCACTCCTGGTTTTTTGTGACTACACCTTATAATATTATTTTGAATGATTTTCACTCTAATCTCCTTAGTTTTTGCAAAATCATTAAAAAATAATCTCATTTTTCAATTATTTGTAAAGATCAAATAGAAAAAAATAATAAGTTATTATATTTGTTGGGGTTTGAAAACAGAATTAAATTTCTTTCTATTAATAACTTAATTGATTGTTTTGGTCTTTCTTTTTCAATATACATACAAAGTCAGAAAAATAAAGACTGAAACAAACATTTTCATCAACTTACAAACAAAAAATTCCAAATTTCCGCCTAACAAAAAAGAAAGAAAGAAGAGAAACCCACAACATTTGAGTTAGCTTTTAATAACTTACATAAATCAAAGGCCATAAGGAAAGATGGAATGGATTGATGGAGTAGCACTGTAGCATCATCACTATTTAAACACCACAAATACCAATTACTGGTTGGAGGAAATAATTATTTGACCAAAATGAAAGAGATTTATTGGAGGAAATAACTGTTTGTTCCCGAGAGAGATTAATATTGAGAACAACAATAGTCCCTCGGACTCGGAAAGTAATAACGAAAATAGCTAACCCAATAGCAGATTTCGCAGCTGTCACCGTTGGAACCTAAAACATAAAAAAGAACTAAAACCGATTGATTTTTCTTCATTTTAATGGAAAATAAATGGTACTCACTCTATTCCATATTAATTGAATTTTTGAGGCATTTTTCATTTTTCAAATTAATTTAATTGTTCAGTTTTCAAGACTACTTTTAGTGTGTTATTTCAATTTTACTCTTCATTTGGATTTTTAATGTGATGACTTCAATAAATTTGACAATAATTAATAAGGGTAAAAATGGAAAACTATATTCAATTTATGTCTTAATCTACTTTTCTTAAAGGGTGTGAAACACCTCAAAAATTCAATTAATATGGAATGGAGGGAGTAAATGACTTGTATTTAATATTTTGCTTTTATTTTTAATTTAAATAACTTTCTATTTGTCTTTATATTTAATTCCATATTCTATTCTTGTAAATAATTAAAAAAAGAAACTTTTTTTTATAATTTTGCAAAGAACTTAGAAGATTAGAGGGTAAATCATTAAAAATATTAGAATAAGGTGTAAGTCACAAAAAAACGCATACATTAGGGCATTTTCAACCCAAACACAAAATTTTACACCAAATTTAGTGTCAGCATTATTTTCGGTGTAATCAACTCCAACCCACTGCACCAAATTTTACACCAAAAAGGAATATTTTTCTCTCTCTTCATTATTATATTATTATTTCTTATTTCATTTATATTTGGGAGAAAGGACAAATATACCCTCGAACTATCGTAAATGGTATGCAAATACCCTCCATCATACTTTTGGACATTGGTGCCCTTGCCGTAAAAAAACTAGAGCATATATATCCTTTATACTAACGGACATACACGTGTCATAATCTTATCCATCGATCCGATATTTATCGACGGATAAGATTGCGCCACGTGTCCCTATTTAGTCTTCCGTTAGAGTGAAGGGCATATATGCTCTAGTTTTTGGACGGTAAGGGCACCAATGTCCCAAAAGTATGACAGAGGGTATTTGCATACCATTTACGATAGTTCGAGGGTATATTTGTCCTTTTTTCCTTTATATTTTCTTATTTCATAAAACAAATTCTTTCTAAAACATTTACCATATATAATTCATATTATTTCCTTTTATAATCGTTTAATATAAAATTATTTTGTACCATAATTTTTTGCTAGCAAATATTATACATTATACATAATAATGGATAATACAAATAAAAGTGAAATCATTAATGAAATACAATTAAATAAACATTACATAATTGAAAAAAATATTTTAAATTCTACATAAATATTCAACTTTCAAGATCACACCGGTGCTCCCATAAATGCTCTATTAATGCATTACGTAGTTCAAAATGAGCTTCTTTGTCCTTTATTTTTTTATATCGAGCTAGAAATTATTGAAATTGATAATTTTCATCTATTGCCATTTCTACGGTCGTAGTTGGACCTTCCGATGCATGTTGAATTGGTGCATTAAGATCACACTCATCCTCAATTATCATGTTGTGCATTCTAATACATGAAGTTAATATATCATGTAGCACTTCTTTTCTCCAAAAAGGTGACAGTCTTGCGATAATTGCAAAGCGAGATTGCAAAACTCCAAATGCACGTTCAACATCTTTTCGACATGATTCTTGTTTCATGGCAAAATATTTTTTCTTTTGAGAGCGTGGCTCACGAATAGTTTGCACAATAGTAGACAATTGATGTATGCCAATTACTACTTTGTTGAATGTTTATTATTTTCGGTTATTTTTAAGTACATTGTATTATTTGTTTAAAAATTTATATGTTTGCATTTTTAATTTTTGTGAAGGTTAATTGTAGTTATATCCAATTATAATTTATAGTAGAATTAACATAAATTTAATTTAAAAAAAAAGTCATATATAGAAAAAATAATTTATAAAAAAACTAAATTTTATATCTAAAATTAATATTATAAAAATATTACATAAAAAAAATTTAAATATACAATTTATATAATGTTTAATTAAAATTTGTATAATGAAATAATATTAAAATATTCAAAAAGTGAATTGGTGTGATGAATAATTTGGTGTAACACTATTCACACCAAATTTGATGTAAAAATTTGTGTTGGGTTGGAGCTCAAAAATATTAAATTTAAAATTTGGTGTAAAATTTGGTGTTGGGTTGAAGATGGTTTTACGGTCTTCTAAACATGATAGAAAATTAGAAATTTATGTATAAGGTGGCTTCGCCACTGAAGAAGAGTCACTAGACATGTGGAAAAATAACGTACTTCTGAAGAAGGTTATCAAAATTGACATAAGTGAGAAGAAGATTAAAAAAAAATAGACATATCTTAATCTCACTAATAAACCTCACGCCCAAACCTAGATGTTCAACAATCTATATCTCTAGAATTCGTTCGCAAAATATCCCTTCAAAGCTACTGAATCGAGTGATTGGAATATATAGATTCGAATGATAATTTATGTGTTTATTTACGATAAAACGATGTTATAATTTGGGGATCGAGTAAAAACTCACCTTAGATGTTTTAGAAGAATCCCTAGATGTTATAATTGCGAAGGGGAAACAAGGTTAAATAGCCAATCGATTGAGCTGGTAAGATTCCTCATATTTTCGAACCATTTTTCACTTCTACACATTCACCGCACCGCACCGCCTATCGCGGGGACTTTCAGTGTGATGGGCACTACACCACACTGCCTATTTCACTGCTCCGCATCGCGCTGCCCCTATTTCCTGAACTCTTAGTTCAATTTTTAAATGCTCGACTTTTAGTAAAACACTTATTGTCCCAATTTATGTGTCACATTTCGCTTTTCGAGAGTCAAATAATTTAAGTTTAACCAAGAATTTGCTCATGAAATCTTCAATTTTTAAAAAATGAAATTTATATATTTGTAAACTACATAAAAAGAACTAGAAGTTACAATAATTGATAATTCAAAATATTTAAAAGATATATGAAAATTTTACGATCAAAGATAGACTTGTTTGAATTTCGAAATTCGAAATGTGTCGCATAAATTGTGACAAAGGGAGTATAACTTTTTATATGGAGTTCCAATTGGTGAATGGTTTGAAGCGTTCCAACGGATAATTCTTTAATCGTTCGGTGTCGGCATCTTTTCCTACCTCTAACGGTTCTCCTAACCGATTGGCTAACCGGAAATTCATCTTCAGAGAGATAAGTCCCAAGGAGGCAGGTTGGAATGTACGGGCGTAGGTTAGCTTCTCGTCCTACGAATGATAGTCTTTGAAGGCCGCCAGGAACTTGGACAGATTGCTTGCTTACCAAGCCATCCTGGCTTTTCACTCCTCTCCTTACAGTCAAGTTACTTTCACTCCTCCCAAACTCGATTTTCCTTAATTAGGATAGGTACCTCACTTCACATATGAAATTATTTATGGTCCAGGTTGAGTTATTCCGAAGTTACAAAGTGTTACAATAACATTTGTTCAAGAACCCTCAATTGGATGATGTTTGTTGAGCTACGGGATCACTCAATAAACACTTGCTCCAAATATCTCTTGAAAACTGTTTAATACTAGGGGTAGGAAATGTGGCATTGCTATGGTTTTTGAGTCTTTTTCTGCTCTTTGAACATCTCCACTTGAATGCCCGTAGTCTCAAGGTAAATGTGCTTCATCACTTCACTGTAGTACACTTTTTCCCGGCATTGAGTCATCCCGAATTTTGTCACGTTTTCCTAATTCGTGGCTGCACGAAGAGGTAAAATGTTGACAAGGCTTTCCTTTCATGATCATTGTGGAAAATATCTTTGCGTATCTGGTATGTATCTGGATGAACTGGATGTACGTAGTCTTGTGTTTTCTTTGCTTTATAAGATGCTTTCCTTTACAATATATTGAAATTGAAGTTCTCAATCATTTGGATCTTTCCTTTTTCTTTCTTATTTTCATACTTTTTATCGTCATAAAGTTAAGACAGATGAGTTTTTGGTTATCTTTGGTTACAGGTTCGGATGAACCCAATAGCTTTTGTCGAACCTTTAAATTTTTACATAGTTTGTATGTCATGAAAAAAATCAACTTAAGATTGCTGTTTTATGTGAATCCTATGTAATCAATTATACATATTGCTTTCCTTCTTGCCTCTGATCTGTATATTATTAGTTCTCCTGTTATGAAAATGTAATGTCGCCTAAACGCTAGCTTTAAATTTACAAAATCTGTTACTATTTGTGGTATTGTGAATTAACGTTCCGAAGAAACACCCAAAGAGTTACAAAATCCAAAGTAGTGAGACTAGCAAGTTCCATTCTCACTCTTCCTTCTCTAGTCAATTTGTTTCATATCTTTTTTATATCATTCAAATATGAGTTCCAGCAGCAATAAAGGAGTTGGAAAGCCTGGTAATGAATCAGCAAAGCAGAAAACTACCTCCGAAACATTTGGGGTTGATGAGATAAATGTAGGTGTTGGAGATTTGGGCGTCAAATCTGATCAAAATGATGGATGGCTTGTGTGTGCTAGGGAATCCAAGAACAATGACGGAAGTAGCAGTGCTTGGAAGAAGCAATGGATTCCTCAGAATCCCACTTCAAAATCTTGGGGTCATCCAGATGTTATTCAGAAATTGGGAATGCGTAGCAATGTTGCATCATCCAATTCCCCCATTTCTGATGATGATGTTATGGCCCGTGAATCTGATAGGGAGGATGATGAATTAGATTTGCCTGATGATGACAGTGATGAAGCTGAATTTCTGAGTAGTGATGACTTAGATGATCACTCAGATGTGAAAGAAATGAGTTTTGAGGAGCGCAAGAAAAGTCATTGGTTTAAGAAGCTTTTTGAATGTCTCGACAAGTTGACTATTACTAAGATTAATGATCCTGAACGACAGTGGCACTGCCCTGCCTGCAAAGGTGGTCCAGGTGAAATGATGTGGTTTACAGGGTTGCAATCATTGGTGCTCCACACAAAAACGAAAGGTGGTTCAAGGATTAAATTACACAGAGAGCTCGCTCAACTTTTGGAGGAGGAGTTGCGTCTGAGAGGAACTACTGTGGTTCCTGCAAGTGAGGTGCATGGACAATGGGATGGTGTTGAATATGAAGATAAGGAAATTTTGTGGCCACCGATGGTGATTATCATGAACACGGCGCTTGCGAAAGATGACAATGAAAAGCGGATTGGAATGGGAAATCAGGAGCTACGCGAGTATTTCAGCTCTTGCACTCTTATCAACTCTGTTCGACATTCATATGGTCCACAAGGCCATCGTGGCATCAGTGTATTGACCTTTGAGGCCACTGCTATGGGATACATACAGGCTCAGGTTCTCTGTGAGCAGTTTTCTGTAAAAGGAAGAGATAAGGATACATGGGAACGCAATCCAGTTCGCTTTTATCCCGGGGGAATACGTAAGCTTTATGGTTACATGGCAGAGGAAAAAGACATGGAAAACTTCAACCAACATTCACATGGAAAAGCAAGGTTGAAGTTCGAGATGAAATCATATAATGAAACTGTTCGAGATCCGGCGATGCAGATGTCGGAGGATAATCAACAGCTTGTATGGTTCAAGACGGAAGCTGCTAAGAACAAAAAATTATCTAAAGCTCTTGAGGAGACTCTTACTCTGGTGATTGAAAAGCACCGTCAGACAGTGGAAGAGAACAAGATCGTTAGGATGAAATTGAAGATGCACTGTGAACAGAACAAGGAAGAGATGGAGTCTCAACAGAACTTTTTCAAGGATCAAATTAACATGTTTCTCAATGCCGGGACTGCTGAGGAGGACAAATCCGAGAAGATACAACAAGAACGTTGTGAGATTTTCCAACAATCTTTTGCAAATGCTTTCCCAACGATTGAGGATCATCGAGTCAGGGCAGAGAAAGCTGCGAATTTTGTCAAACTTCAGGACAAAGACATGGAGGATTTTGTAGCTGAGAGGGAAAATCTGATAAGAACTCATGAAGAGAGGAGACACAAACTCTTGGAAGAGGCAATTGCAATTGAGAAGAGATTCGACTTTGAGCTGGCTAAGCTTGTGGAGAAGTACTCCCCAAAGCAATCTAAGCAGGTTTAGAGTATATTTCAGCATTAAATTTCTTATCATGCGTTATGCTGATGCTAAAGAAATAATTCTAGTACCTATATTAAAATTTATCAATTAATATATGCCTTGAACTTGTGATGTATTATTTGTTTTTTGGGTTTTGAAATCTGTATGTCACCTCATTATGATCACTTAAAGGTGTGGCTTTTCTTGATAATTGAAGGATTTTGCAGTATATCTTTGCTAATTCCTTTCTGACTACTTAGTCTACCAAAATTTCTTTAGATCAACTTGGTACATTGATTAATACAAGTATACTAGTTTCTCCTATAATTTGTGAAATCAGATAGCATTTATGATTGAATTACCTAATTTGAAAAAAAAGAACGTTGGACTTAACCTCTTAAGGTAATTTAGATTGAAGATTCTGCCTGCTTGGTTGGTACTTATGTTACAGCTTTATTTCTAGAACTGTAATCATCACTTACTACTCTAGAGTAAAAAAAATAAATTTACCAATACGTGAGGAAGATGTGAATTAATACATCAGATAACACTTTGAAGAACGACTAAATGTAATTTCTTGTAAGTTATGAAAGAATACTGTCAATTACAAAAGTTAACTACAAACTTTGGAGACATCAAACCAACAGAATTAACATCAACACAAAATATTGTCTGTCAGTAGTGCTTTTTTGATCCTACAGAGCTGTCAATTGCAGAACGCTCTAACTGAAGGCTAACAAGATTGGGGAATGGGTATCCACAGACAGCTTAAAGATACACCTCAATAGCTTCAAATGTGTCAATGTTGCACAAGTAAATATGCTATCAGGCAACACATACCATCTGCAGTATATCTTAACATGAATTGAGGGGTCTATAAACAGCTGCCTTAGTGTACTCTGAAATAAGGAGTTTTTTCATCAAAATGTGCAACCTTGACAGTTTTTGTGAGAATTTGAATGAATGGGGACGGTTTGTATAGGATTGGAATTTGGAACTATAAATTGTTGAGAAAGGAGAAAAGTATTAGGGAAATGGCCAAATGGCTGAATTAAACGGTAAGTAATATATACTCCTTTTGTCCCAAAATAAGTTTCTTCATAGGAATTCAAGACAAAATTAATATGTTTTTTCATCTTTACTCTAGTATTAAAGAACTACTATACTTCCAATTTATTATTTTCTTTAATGGGAGTGAAATGAGCTAAAGTGACACTTATTTTGGAATTGAGGAAGTAGTAGTATATAACTTGTATAACTTCTCCTCGTTCACAACGCCGTGTTGCCAAGTGTCCCCCTTTTCTCTTAAATATTGTCGCTATAAATATGGGAACTTACTACTTGCTAATACCACATTCTATATATATATATATATATATATATATATATATATATCTGTAGAGAGAGAGAAAGAGAGAGAGAGAGAGATGGATGATGGTAATCTTGTTGGTTCAGGAAATGGAGGATTTCATAGCTATCGCAGATCCCCACAACCAACCCCTGCCCGTTCCCCTTCGCCTGGTATGCTACCTAGCTTCTCTTTTACTTTTACAAATGCATTCTCCTTCCGATGGAACATCCGTGAAACTTTGTATTTGCTTTATATATTTGATTTTGATATGCTTACTCGAGCCGAGTGTCTCTATTAAGAACAATCTCTCTACCTTCACAAGGTAGGGGTAAGGCTACGTGCACATCACTCTTCCAGACTCCACTTGTGAAGAGGATCTTGTTCTTTTCAGGATTCTTTGACCCAATAATTTTCATCCATTCCTCTGAATTTTTCGTTATCTCTTTTAGCAATGTTGAATGTGTGTATATATATCAGTTGATCTAGTAAAATGGAGAGCTGCAACTTGTATATGTTTCTTAGCTTGCTGTATCATCATCTTTAATTAGCTAAGGACTATGTATGCATATTTTTTCCATATATATATATTTGTAAAGCTAGTTTTTTTATATATCAAAGTTCAATGGATCGATTCATGGTAATGGTGATCGATACGGCCATTTCTGGTTTTCTCTTGGAACTGTAAAGACAAAATGGAAACAAGTGGCATACATGCAAACTTTTTAACCTTTAGTATGTCCTCTCTACCTGTTTTTTACGCGTGTCTCCCCTCGAAAAATAAAATAAAAAGAGAGAGCGAGAGCGAGAAACATACCGTCTAAAGGTAGCAAGTTTGAGAACCAGCTAGTTGTATTGCACAAATTAAAGGCTTTAATTTTGGCATAAAAATTACCTAAAGATCTGAGGAGATCTTCCTATATACATACTCTCTGCTTTTTCCATAAAATTAAAGTACATTTTAAGATGTTAATTAAAATGTAGCTAGAATTTCTTTATCCATAGTCTAAGAAGCATAGCATATAAACTTTAAGAACAAATAGTACTACAAATATAGAGTATATGAAAACAGTGGGTAGATTAGTGTCCGTTACAATAAAATTTTGTAATATTCCTATATCAGAGGCAATTTTGGATATATGTGAGGGTCAGTTGAAGATCAGACAAAATAAGATAGATGATGAAAACTATATATGAAGCGTTATATGTCACTTTAATTAGTCTGTATTCACACCACCATATTTTTTGTTGAAATAATATTTGCTTCTGGTGTTTACAGGAATATTGTCCAAAATTCATAGTGCTGTCTTACAGTAGTACTACTCTCATATCCATCTAATAATTAGTGAAACATATATATCTGTGCACCATTAGTTTTGTAATTTCTTCAATACTTGAAAATGTGATTTGATGAAAGTAGACGAATATTTTGATGATATATACAGTACTTCTTTTTCATATCACTCTGATGCTTTGTTGTTGTGTGAAATTAAGATATGGAGATGAGCCTGGAACTGCCTGCTCAACTCTATCAGACAATTGCTGCCAATGTAGAACATTTTGAACGCACCATTCGGGAGCAAGACCGATTCATGCCAGCAGCAAACGTGATCAGAATCATGCACAAGATCCTTCCTCCCCATGCCAAGATATCTGATGGCTCCAAGTTGACCACCCTAGAATGTGTCTCTGAGTTCATAGGCTTCATAACAGGCGAAGCCAATGATTGTTGCCAGCGTGATCAGCGCAACACCATCACCGCTGAAGACGTGCTTTGCGCCATGGACAGGTTTGGTTTTGATGACTACGTTGGAACCTTGGCTTTGTACTTGCATCGTTATCGTGAGTATGATGGTGGTCGTGGATCCACAAGAAGGGAGCCTCTGTTGTTAAGGCGTTCAATGGTTAATCCAGCTTCAGTCTACAGCATCACACCCTATCAGGGGGATGCATCAAATGGAGACACTTCTCAAGGAGATGCTGTGCATATTAAAGTTGAGTCTCCTGCAAAAGAGGCTAAGGAGTGATCAGTTTTTCTGCTGAAGGAATTAAGCTGTTGTTGAAACTTCAACAACAGTGAGGAAATTAGACTATCTTTTCTCTGTTACCTAATTTGCGACCTATTGACAATCTAGGATTGTTCTTAATTTTGCAAAGTTTAGGAATGTTTCTTTCGAACTAAGTGAGCCAAATCGTGGCCCCTCCAATTGTCTGTTTGTTTGTCTATTTTCAGTATTCGGTTGGTGATTGCTTGTGACTTCCATTCGCGAGTATATGGAAAATAGTATCTAATGGAAGCTTTTGAGACGTCAACTCTTATGAATGCTCCGTCTTTTAAGCTCATGATCTGCTTGCTTCTTCCCATTCAATATCCTCTATTTTAATCTCATGATCATCTTTCCCTTCCGTCTCTTTGTCTCATTCAAAGAATTAAGTTTTCCAGTCTCATGTCTCCAAGTATTTCAGATATATCTCTACCACATGATTGATGAACAGAGTGTTTTCATAATTTTCTACACAAACAATATAGTGAACTGTCCATTATTGGCAAAGAAAAGAGAATATACATATCGATACATTACATATGACCATTTTGTTAAAAATATTTTTTATTGTCCATACATATTGGTAAGTACCTCTATTTAAGAAAGTGTCCCTTTTCTGAAAATACTATCAGTTGTGGTAAGTATTATTATGGCGGGGCTGGAAAACAGGCATATTATTGTTGTAAAATATGATCAATATACTACGAGAAATATAGACCAGAGATATGGAGAGTAGAATGTATAGATCATCTTATTTAAATGTCTTCATATCTCTCAAAAACCGGTGAAAGAACAATCATATATATAGGCTGAAAAATCACTCCAAAGGTCAACATGTTAAATGTAATAAATAGATACATTCTAATAAAAAGATGGTTCATAGAACCTAAGGAATATACACACATGAATGTAAGTAGTTCATGTATTGAGAATATGAACAAAATCACTAATTCAATGAATTTATAACAATTGGTTTTCTGCCTTCTACTGCTACTAGCAAAGCAACTATTTATAGCTCTTCAATTCATGTTCAATCAAACAGATTTGTCAAATATAAAATATTTCAAAGAAGAAGTATGAGTCTACGCGAGATAGCTAGTGATGTAATGAAATCTACAATTATTGGTGAATTACCAATTGACATACTACATAGAATACTAGAGAACGTGCCCATCAAAGATGTCGTAATAACAAGCATTTTATCAAAGCAATGGCAACATATATGGTCCACACTGCCACATCTTGTGTTTGATCACCTGTTCTTTGATCATGTTGGGGCTTCTGCTGCTAACATAATCCGTAAAATTCTAATGCAACATACTGAAAATATTCTGGGATTCCATCTTATATCGAAGTCACACACACTTTTACAGTCAGATGTGGATCAATTCATCATGTTTGTCTCGGATCATGGTGTCCAAAAGTTCACTCTAGATATGGACGCTGATGGAAAATATGTGTTGCCTGATAGCATATTCACTTGTTCAACGTTGACACATTTGAAGCTATCAAGGTGTATCTTTAATCTGCCTGTTGAGGCCCAATTCCCCAATCTTGTTAGCCTTCAGTTGAAACTTTTTTCAATTGACCGTCCTGTTGGACCAAATAACGCAACTCTTATTCTGCCAATGCTTGAGACATTGGAGTTAATGTGTTGTTTTAATGTTGATTTTGTTAATTTGGTTTGTCCCAAGCTTGTGAACTTGTCTATCCTTACCAGCTATACAGTTACGTTTCAGTGTTTTAATGTGAATCCATTCTTCGAAAGGATTAAGCACCTCTGCTTGGATGGCTCATCCCTAAAGGCGAGAATATTAATTAATACCTAGCAGTTTTTTAAGAAAAAAATGCTATACTAAGTAATTAAGTCTCAGATATTAATTTTTCTTGCTTTTTCAGAACTTAGGATCGGTTCCTGCGACAGATAGGCTTGATGTATCACTAAACTTGCAAAGCTTGAAAATTTGTGACTTGAAGATTTCTGTTAAGTGTTTTTCCCGTCTACTTTGCCTACTGCAGAATTGTCCTAAGCTTGTTGAACTCGACATAGATTTACTTGAGAAGGTAAGACACATATCGTGAATAACAAGTGTTATGGCCAAGCTACATAGGTTCAAAAGCTGTAGATTAAAGTCAATCAGTTAAACATTGTTTGCCGGAAAATTATACTGTGAAATAGGTTAATAAGTATTACTTTGTATACATAATTGAATCTTGCATACCCTTGGTGAAATTTCTAATCTCGTGAATGATTGTATTATATATCTTATATGCAACCTTCATTTTCCTTATTCATGGAGTTGTATTTAGTACCTCTATTAAATATTGAACAACTTTAGATATATTTTTGAGTTTGCTACTAGGTATAGTTCTATGTAAATGTTATGTGTATTGACTGATTTTGTTCTATATTATTGTTTCTTTTAGGTTGATGCGACACGAAATCACTCATCAGAACTGTTCTATTACTTGAAGGCACATGACCAAGTGATCAGTGAAGCTCTGAGGATGATTCGAACAGTGAGGTTAAGGAAATTCAAAGGGACAGCTATTGAAATGTACTTGGTACAAGTTGTCATTGATAATTCTCCAAATCTCAAGAGGATGAACATCGAAACAGTGCAAGAAAATTAGTAATGCCAAGTGGATTGATTTATTTCATACTTAATAAATGAATATTGAATCTTCATATGTATTGGGAGTCTTTGTGAAATTAGATATCGTTCATGATCGAATTGGACATTGAACTTAATTAATTCAACCTCATAAGATGATTTATGAGCTCTGAGCATTCTCCAAGATCATACAAGGAGACTAAGTCTCAATCCACAACCGATGTGACTTTAGTAGTTCATCAGAGTACTATCTGATGTATTTATTCATATCTTCCAAACGAGTTGGTAAAATTTTTTCCCCAAGAGCAATAGCAATAACTATGCCACTTCAATCTCAAACAATAGTAACTAAAATATTTAAGAAGATTTGTACACTTTAGAAGATTAAAATTAATGCAAGAACCTACATAATTGCGTATTTTTAATTTATACTGAAATATTAATTTTTTTTTATCATAAGGCATTTTCTTAGATTGCTCAAACTCTTAACAAAAGATTTTAAGATGTATTTTTTCATCTTATTAATACCAAGAGGATTGCAACTTATAAAAATTTTCATCTAGTTTTTAAACATCTAAATTTAAAAATTAAAATATTAAATTAATTTAACATCTAAATCTTGGTTCCAGTGTTGATTTTGCTAAATGAATTCAATGGGAATGACCAGACTTGGGAAGTTCAACAAAAAGTCCTTTGAAGAACTCAATAAAAATGGCTATTGACTTTCTTTTTTATTTAATAACTGTGGAGTAATATCAACAAATTTATGCTCATCACTCATAATACTACTAAGGTAACTATTTATTGACCTACAATTCATTTTCAACCAAAACAGAATTGTAAAATATTTCAGAGAAGAAGTATGAGTGTGGTAGGTAGAAATGAGAGGAAGTCTACCACTATTGGTGACTTACCAAATCGCATATTACATACAATACTAGAGCTTATACCTATCCAAGATGCTGCAAGAACTAGCGTCTTATCGAAGAAATGGATACATTTATGGTCCACACAGCCACATCTTGTGTTTGGTCCCCTGTTTTTTCAGTATGTATCTAATATTGGTGCTTCTGCTGCAAGCATAATCCATAAGATTCTAATGCAACACACTGGAAATATTATGGGGTTTCATCTTATCTCGAGTACGTGTAAACTAGCACAGTCAGATTTGGATCAATGCATCATTTTTGTCTCAAAGCATGGTATCCAGAAGGTCACTCTCAATATGGAAAGCGATGAAAATTACTTGTTGCCTGATAGAATATTTACTTGTGCAACATTGACACATTTGAAGCTCTCAAAGTGTTTCTTTAAGCTTCCAGATGGTACCCAATTTCCCAATCTTATTAGCCTTCAGTTAGAACATTCTAAAATTGCCGGTCATCGAGGATCAGAAGATGATCTTAATCTGCCAATGCTTGAAACTTTGGAGTTGATATTTTGTTTTGATGTTGATTCTGTTTATTTGGTTTGTCCAAAACTTGACAACATGTCTATAGTTAGCAGTTATACAATTACTTTTGAGTGTTTTAATGTGAACCCAATATTTGCAAGGATTAAACACCTATGCTTGGATGACTCATCCCTAAAGGTGAGAAAATGACTGACTTGCTTTCTTTCTTATTTGAAATATGAAGTACTAACTATTTGCTCTAATGTTTTTGCTGCCTCTCAGAACTTAGGGTCAGTTCCTGTGCCTGATATGCTTGATGTATCACTTAACTTGCAAAGCCTGAGAATTTGTGACTTGAAGATTTCAATTAAATGTATTTCTTGTGCACTTCGCCTATTGAGGAATTCGCCTAACCTTGTTGAACTGGACATAGATGAAGTTGTGAAGGTTAGACATACCTTGACTCTTGTGTTAGACTACAACACATTGATATGTGGATTAGGGGAAATTTCATGGGTTTGAACCTTGTGCCGCTGGTATATATAAACTTCACTAATTTTTGAAAGATTGACTACATTGTACAATATGATATTTTCCTCAGGTTGATGAGACAATACATCACACAGATGAACTGCTTGATTACTTTTCCGAGGCAGTAAATGAAGTGAGTGAAGCTCTGAGGATGATTCGGACAGTGAGGTTAAGAAAATTCAAAGGGACAACTACTGAAATGTCCTTGATAATGGTCATGCTTGGTCTTTGTCCAGAACTTGAGAGGGTGATTATTGAAGAATGCAAGAAAAGTAATGCCACATACAGTTATCAACATAATTTGAAGGAACTCTTAAGCTACCACCGAGCATCACCAAATGCAGAAATCAAGTACACTGTAATGACCCTCTTGGTCATTTCTGTGTCTTGCCTTTTGTGTGTCGTTTAGAGCATTCCTATAGCGACCCCAAGTCATTTATGACTTGCTGGGACTGATAGTTCGGTCACCTGGTCGTTTGTTTGGTCTTGGTGCGAGTTTTTGTGTTTTGGAGCTTATGAACCTTGAACAATCATTTTCGATCAAAAGTTCAAGAAGATGACATCGGAATCCAATTCTGACGATTCCATCAGCTCCGTAAGGGTCATTTTAGGCTAGTAGCATGGTCGTCATAACTCCCGAGGTTTTCAGTGTGAGTCGGTGCGATTAGGCGTTTTAACTTTAAATTTAAGCCTAA
>JAJOOS010081662.1:0-11528 GCA_029582725.1 Solanum chiquidenum | reverse complement strand
TAGGGTTCTGGAATTCATGCAATAAACTGAATATTAACATACTAATCTGATTTGGATCATTCTAATAGCTAAGAACCCAATAATTCTAACATTCAAGAAACCCTAGGTCTAGTCATAATAAGGGAATCAAGAAACTGACTGAAAACCAGGGACCTAATGGGTGAAAGGAACCCACTAGTGAAATTCCACATACCTGGTGACGAATTCCACGGAGAAATCTTTAGACTTTGGGGCTGGAACTTATGGAGCCTTGCTGCGTTCTTCAACTAGGGTTCTTGACTTCTGTTCTGCTCTTACACTCTAATTTTTCTAAGTTTTGATTAATGATTTGACTTAGGTAAGTTCTAGTTATGTTTCTAGGCTTAAACTGACTAAAACCTCATAATTTAGGGTCTAAACGACATAGCTTAGGGGTTTAACGAAATAGGAAAAGACCAAAAGACCCCTGACTTAACTGTTGTCGGAATGACCGACGGACGGAACTGACGGAACGTCAGTTGACTGACGGTCCATACTGGTCGACCGTCATTCGTGACTGAAGGCTGGAATTTGACTGACCCATCGACGAAGCTGACTGACGGGCCGTCAGTCAACTGACGGGCCGTCAGTCAACTGACGGTCTATACTGGTCGACCGTTATTTGCGACTGAAGACTGAAAGTTAACTTGCCCATCAACGGAGCTGACTAACGGGCCGTCAGTCGACTGACGGTCCGTAGTTGGCTTCTGTCGGTGCCACCTGTAACTTCTGAAAATCTAAAATTTTTGGTCTGTTTCGGATACGGGGTGTTACAAGAAGCTTGAAAGGGATAATCTTGCCTTGAAGAACTCAATGGATTTGGGATATTCAGTGAGGGTTATTTATGGTCGTCCAAGAGTTAATGGTGAAATACCAAGGGAAAATACATTTACTATGGGTTGTACATTGTGACTTAGTGTTGGCAAGAAAGAGGTCCAACTGAAAAATATGTTTTCAAGTTTGAACTGCAGAGAAATCTTGGTCAACCGGAACTTACTCAGTTTGTTAATGTCAATCATATTTGTGAAAATATTAACAAGGCAACAGAATCTACTATGCAGACAAAGTTTGTTATGGAGTATGCTATCTCTCAAGGGAAGGAGAATATATCAATCTCCGTTATCAATGAAATAGAAGATGAGAGACCTCCACCTTTCCCATACATTACTAACGTGCAATATCCTGATTGGTTTTATATCATTAGGCCTTAAGGTTGCAGTTGCACAAGTAGATGCTCGACTTTTGAGCAGTGCTCTTGTGCTTCTAAGAACGGAGGCAAGTTTTCATTCAACCTAACAAGCTCTATTCTTAAAGTAAAGCCTCTTGTTCATGAGTGTGGTCCATATTGAAAATGTTCTCTATCTTGCAAAAATAAGGTTAGCCAACATGGTCTTCGGTACCATTTTGAGGTTTTCAAAACCAAATCGAAAGGATGGGTTTGAGGTCATTAGATTATATTGCACCCGAAAGTTTTATTTGTGAATATATTGGAGAATTGCTTGATCATAAGGAAGCCAAAATAAGAATGGATTATGACGAGTACTTCTTTGATGTTGGCAACTATAATGAATATATCCCCAAAAGGAAGGTTGTAAGTAGTAAAGTCGAGTCAAATTCTTTTAAAAGGAAGGATGAAGATGGATTTACTATTGATGCGGCAATATATGGGAATGTTGGTAGATTTATCAATCATAGTTGCTCACCAAACCTTTGTGCTCAAAATGTCAGTATGACCATGGTGATAAAAGAGTACCTCACATAATGTTTTTCGCTTCCAAAAGTATTTCTCCATTAGAGGAACTTACTTATCACTACAACCATCGGATTGTCTATGTTCATGATACAAATGGCAATTTTAAGAGAGAGAATGGTAGATGTGGCTCTTGATATACCATGAGTTTACGATATTTTTGATGCATTATACTTGAAGTTTGTGTGCGTCTTAGGCATTTTTTAATTAGATATGATGATGTTTGGCCTAATTTTGTAGGAAATTGATTTGAAGTAGTTGAATATAGCTGAACAAGAAGGAATTTGACAACCTACGAACTCACTCACGAGCCGTCAATCACTTGACGAGCCGTAGGTGGGAATCGTGGGTCAATTGTTCAAGGAAGTCTGACCAAAGTGTGGAACCACGGATGCAAATGACGGATCATAGTCTGACCGACGGATCGTGGATGCTAATCGTCGATTGAATCATAGAAGAGAAGTTCCAGTACTTGAACAACGGAGAGACAGGATGGATAGTTCATAGACCTACGGACCGTAGGTGATGACCGTCAATTGAAGACTAAGAATTTTGGCCAACTGCTGAACCACGGAGGAAACTCACGGACCGTTGGTTGATCCACGGTCCATCGTTTGCTGCCATCGATCGAAACTGCTCACACCAAATTTTACTCTATTATTTTTTCCTATTTGGTTTAAGATTTAGTTTCTATACATATAAGTTGTATTTTTCTTTTTGGGTTGTTAGAGTTTTTGGGATATTTTGTTTCTATTTTGAGGATTATTTTGCAAACATTTTCGACAATCAATTCTCAAAGCTTTGTTTATGATATTTGCGTTTGATTTTCAATTCAAGATTACGATATTTATTTATTCTAATTGTAAGTTCTTGATTTATCTTATTAACCCTAACATGAATTGTGAATTCTCAAGCATGAGTAGCTAAATCCGCAACTAGGGTTGTGAACCATGAGTAATTAACAATGTATGACAATCAATTAAGTAATTCTAAAATAGTGTTGATGCATATATTGTTAATCCTTTCGTTTTGAATGCTTTCTAGCGGTGCGCAACTTTAGAACTAGCCTCATTCCTACTTCCTGGACCAAAGAGGTAACGAATGAGAAAGGAATTAAACAATGGAAGGCTAATCTGGGGTTAAGGGTAAGGGTTAGTAAAACATAGACTCGTAGACGGACCAAGTTGTGTGGTGAAATTCCCTACTTGGAGGACCAATCACTTAGGGATACCTAACTTATCAACTTTGCATGTTAACACTAGGAAAGAGTTACTATTATTAGGAATACTGCGTTAAGAGCTTGTGGAGAACACATATGCCCCAGTTTTCATCTCATATTGATATCTCAAACTGCGAATCCTGTTTAGCTGGTACTTATTGATACAAATCAACTGTTATTTTGTTTACAAATCCCTTTTTTTTCCTTTTTCAGAAATAGTTTGACTGAACGTAGATAATCGTAAGTTAGCCTAAGTCTAAACCATATTCCTCGTGGGATCGATCCTAACCTAAAAATTAGGTTCTTTATTTGACAACGACCGCTTATACTTCTTTCAGGAGGTGTAATTTGGGCGTATCACTACTCATGTAAAACTATTCATCTGCACTTGATATTTGAACTATGATTTTATAATCTATGTGCAATTTTCATGTTCAACCTTTTGATCCATTGTTATTCCATTTAGTTTAATTATGCAAACTTTGATCTCGCGTAACTTGTATTGCGATTAATGACCTACCTTTTATGGCTTTTTTGGTCTTGAGAGCAATAGTAGAATGACTTAGATGATTGTATAATTAACCGCACATGGGAGTTAAAATTTATTCGTCCTCTTGGTTTTGGCTTATCAAGGCTTAACTAGGTCTCATTTATTTTTATTAAGGTTAGAACGTTAGAATTCGAATATTGAGATGTGTATTAAGATTTAGATATCTGAATTTGAATACACATATATTAAAATGTTGTAAAAAATTTGAATACAAAATAATTAACATCATGTATATGGTTGTTGGTGGAGGAGATGGCTAATGATGACGGTTGTGGGTGCTGATTGGGAATGATATTGGCTAATTGTGGTGGTATGAGTAGTAATTAGTTGTGAGGATGATTAGTAGTAATGGTTGATGGTGGTAGTTGGTAGTGACATCAAATAGTTGTGATAGATGAGAGTGATATAAAATAGTGGTGGTGACTAATGACAATGATTGACGATATATAATGACAATTGATGATACTGATTGGTAGTTGTTGTAGTAATGGTGATTGATTGTAATGGTGCCTTGTGGTGGTGACAACTTATTGTAGTGATATGGCAAATGATGGTGTCTTTTGATAGTGGTAGTTGATAATGTTGGGGGACTACGACGGTAGTTGCGAATAGTGGGCGATGATGATAGCGGTAAATGGATGGAATCAATGAATTGTTATCCTTATAGAAATCTTTGACTAGACATCTAATGATGTTCCGACTTTGTTATAAATCTTAATCATCCAAATATATTCAGACCCATTAAAGCCTTATTTGTTTTTTGATAAGATTAAGAAGTTTGAAACTGAATGCATATCTGAGCATTTTATTTAGATATATGAATCTGAATATACATATGAATATTAAGATGAGAAAAGACATAAAGTGACACCAAAAGTTGTCCTGAATTTACAAAAAGACACTTTAACTTTGTGGTCGTCCTATCACCCCACAAAAGTATTAAATACCTTTGTAAATATATCATTTTGACCCATTTTCTCCCTATGTTTGTTTGCAGATGACGAGCGTGAATGAGAAGCTTTTCTTTCAAAACGAATTTAAAAGTGTTACATGTCAATTCTTTCTCTATTATTTAATTACTTACTCTTTAAGTACATCATCTTTCCCAATTCTTACTAAGAAACCATTAAAGATTTTAAAAAACAAATCATCTCCTCTCTTGAACGAAATTGAACCAAAAATAAAATGAAAAAATTACAGAAATCTCACCTTATAGTTTACTTATTACCATTACCCCCTATAAGTTTTACAAATCTCCAAAATCCCTCATTTTCGCGCATCAAATTAGCGTATATCACGCATCAGATTAGTGTATCTCACGCATCAGATTAGTGTATCATGTATAAAATGTACATCATATTAGTGTATCATGTATAAAATGTAATATATCTTACTTAACGATTAATGTATCTCGCGCATCAGATTAATGTATCAGCGCTTATAGTATCCGTTTGAGGGATTTCTATAATTATAAAATTTTAAGGGATATATTGTAATTTTGCCTTAAAGTATGTGATTTTTGTAATTTGCCCAAATAATATTACTGAATTATTGGGTTAACAGACTTTTAATGGATTTATAAAAAAGATTATTGGATTATCGATTCGATATTGATTTTCAGTATTGGGTTATTGGGTAAATCGATAACCCATTGAGACGATAGTAATTTACTACTTTACCCTTCATAATATTAAATAGTAATAATTTAATAGAACCAAACATTGCATTAGTACTCTACACTATACTCTACACACTTCACAATACTTCTACTTCATATCAGAAATTCCTTATTATGTTTGGATTGTAACATGTAATTGTAGCTTTCATACTACATCTACTCTTATTGATGCAATTTCTCATTATATTTCTTGTTTTACTATATCAACGTATTTATAACTGATTTTCTTGTTTCACTGTATCAAGCCAAATTCTTAAAGAAGTGAGAAGTCGTATATTTATTTTATGAGCATTTTTCTATTGGGTAAATTAAAAATCAAACCGTTAAGGACCAAAAACTGATAAAGAATATCTTATTGGATTAGTGTATTTAAAAATTAAAAATTGATTAACTGAGTCAATAGTACATAAAATCGAACCGAACCAACTGATGCACACCCCTACATACTGCACGAAAGGAGTGAAGGAGTGAAACCATTTCCTAGAATGTTTCATACCTCCCTGAAGATCAAATGTGGATGTTAACACACCAATTCTCAAGACTCTATTAGATATTTTCTCTTCTACGGAGAGATCGATGACCTAGGCTCCGATACCAAACTGTCACGATTCAACTTACCAGGCTGTGTGGACACCTACTCAATCACCTAGAGAAGAGAACCCTTACCATTCAATTTAAAATTGTTAATGCAGAAGTAGAAGAATATCAGTTTATCACCTTATTTAATTACAGAGTTACTCTTAAGTTGATTAAAATAAAAGGCCTTTGAACTATAGGGGACCCTCCTTAGGAATTACTCTAAACAGGTACAATATTTTCTAAGAGAATACAATATCTGAAAATAAGATATAACTCCCACCCTAAGGGAAGGATGAGTAGAAATTGTCAAATATTATCATTGTATTCACCTGAAAAACATCATTGGCCCTGCAACTAGACTATGCCAAGTGGGATGAGTAGTATTAGTACATACAACACGTATTGATAGACATCATTTGTAAATCCGAATCCACCACATAACATCATGTTTTTATTCAGAAGAAACATATACTTTGGAGATATATACCCTTGATCCTTTAACTACATCCCTTACTACCAAGTAATACCACCTCTGAACACACTTTATCCAAAGCATTCCTACCTCCTTCTATTGCGAACTCTACCGTTGGAAGCCATTACACCCCTATCTGGTCATAACATAGCTCCTCTTTTACATGAAGACTTTCCAACACCGCTCATCCGACCAACACCAAAAATTCCCTATTGATTCCACTTTCCTAAATTCAAATCTCGAACTAACTCTATTAATCAATTAATTCCCTCTCCTATGACCCCTGCCAACACCCTGGCCCTTAGCCCTTAGACAATTTAGTAGATTTTCCGTGGAACTCTTACCTATCTCTCTTGACTTAACCCAACATATAATTCAACAACACACACTTAAATAACTCGGACCATCCAAAGATCCCAATAGTATCATCTACGATGTTTGACTTGCAATTTCTAGTCTACACAAGAATCATCCCGCATTTAACACATTAATTTGGACATGGACAAACATGTGACGAATACCAAATAAAGAATAAATTTGGTTCACTCATGAAACTCACACACAGAGAAAAGTCAATCATAACTAATGAAATAGTTAATATGAACACATAACATAATTTGAAAAATAGTCCAACTATCACCAACCATAGACGACCCTTTCTAGACAAATTTCCATCTCATAATCCGATCACCCAAAAGTTACCACCCATAGAATAACACACAACAACAATCACAAGTCCAACATTACTAACCAAGTATCTTATCATCCTAAACCAAAACAATCAATGCATTTAACCATTCAAACTTTGTGTCCAAAGGCCTAAGTATGAAATCTCCTGCAAATCTACGACGAATTATGAATTTTGAGACAGGTCCAACTACTCTGTTTAGCCTAGACTATCTAGATGTCAAGCAACTACTGAAGAAATATGAAAACAAACTTCTATATCTTCATGGGGAAAATCCTTATACAAGTAGGTCTTGAATCCATGGGTCTTGACGATATTTGCACTAGAATCCCTCCTCTCTATTATTCCAAGTTTGGAGCCGTCTAAGAGGAATTTTAAAGTAACCCTCATCTATTTTTACCACTAAAGAGGAGGACTCAAGTTATAAAATTCAAGAGTTTTAGGTTCTGGTTCCATCAATCCCGCTATAGCAACATGACAAGAGCTATAGTGGAGGCGTCATAGTGAAAGAAAATTCGCTATGGCGGAATGACGTCAGTCTGGATCAAATTTAAATTCTGATTTTTTTGTCATGTCACCCCAATTTAGATTGGCAGTGTATTTCAAAAAAAATTGAATTTCGCACGAGGTGTCTTTTGAATAACATCGTAATAGGTCATTACAAGGGTGGGAAGGAGTAGTAGATGCGGAGACTAATGATAAAAAATAATGATGATTTTATTTTATAAATTATCTCGGCTAGTATCATTTTTTATGTTGTTACCTTTCTCAAAGAATAATTTTAATGTTTTTTCTATATTATTAGTGATTTATTGAATATATTGGTAGAATTATTGAAAATTTTACTTTTTCTTATTGTCTTAATAATAAAATTATAAACTAAAGTTATATGAGATATTACACCCCATAGATTTATGGAACTTACAACTCGTATTTCGGAGCTTGCCCACTCACCCCATGTTGCATAAAACGTTTTAAAACAATGCATATAAGATGTAATAAGAAGGATATAATTAGAACTTATTATTATGCTAAAACTTTTTTTTTTATTTCACTAGAAACAAAGGAGCTCCAATCAAGTGTATTTTTTTTAGCAACTTTCACATATAGCAAACATAAAAATCATATTTGTATGTTAAAGCTATAGTTTGTATAATTGCGCTCCATAGTAAACTTAATGTTTGCTATGGAGCATCAGATTGTATAACTCGCTGGCAGGAGCTTCAGATTGTATAATTTCGCTGGCAGGCCATTTGTATAAATCGTTGGTAGCCTCTCAATTCAATTTTATGTGTTTGTATATCTTCATAAAAATTGAATTTGTATACAGTTGAATCGAAATAAAATATTTATATATCAAATCCCTCTCTCTCACTTTATACAACACAAATTATACATTGTAATTTGTATAAAACGAGAAAGAGAGAAAGGCAAAAGAAAACTGGGTAGAGGAAGATCTGTATTTGTATAATTATAAGTGTATAAGACGAAAATATATGTATTTGTATTTGTAGATACAGTTTTCTCTCACTTTATACAAACACAAACGCATTTTATACATTTGTGTTTGTATAAAAGCGAGAGAGGCGAGGGAGAGACTGACGAGAGTGGTGAGCGAGAACCTAGGGAGAGAGACGAATGACAACTGTTTGCTACGGGTTACAATTAAAAAAATTGTGGTTATAACATTTAATTTAAATTAATAGTTTGCTATTTTATACAATTTTCCCTTCTTTTTTTTACAAATTTGGGCAAAAAAAAAAGACGACATTCGAAATAAATAGTCATTATATCTAAATAAAAAAAAATTAGAAAAACACAATTGCATGCAACTCCATTATTTTTGTCAAACTTTTGTATTAGACTAAAAAAAATGAGACTCTAAGTTGTTGTTTTCCCCCAATTATTTTGTCATGACAAGAAAATACACAATTAAAATAACTAATCATTGTATTTAAAGAAGAAACACTTAGCTTGTACGAGTCCGGAGCCAAAAGGGCAACAAAATTCAATTAAGAACCAAAAGAACAATATTTTAACGCTTAAATTAACGCCGTTGAAATTAGGTCAAATTGGGTAAAGCTCAAATTTCTATGCGCCTTGTAAGGCGCACCGTTGTTAGCGTGTTGCAAGACGCACGGCGACCGCACCTTACAAGGCTGCATACAATTTGAGCTTTCCCTTGTAATTAAAAAAAAATTATTTTCATTGCTTTTTTTTTTGGAAGTTAAGATTAAAAAAAAAAACTTTTTTCATTGTTTTTTTTTTTTTGGAAGTTAAAATTGAAAAAAAACACGTTTTTTAATGCTTTTTTTATGGAAGTTAAGATTAAAAAAAACGTGTTGAGAGCGTCATCTTTAAATAGCTCTGCACTATATAATCTAAATTTAATTGGAGCTCCAATATGGGTTCTAAACACCAAATGAGAAGTTTAAAATAATTTAAAAAATGGAAGAACATGACTTATAGTAAATAGAGTATATTTTACTATTGTTGTTCGTTTAATTTACTTTGTTAAAAGAACAATTACAATATTTAAAAAAAGAAAAGAAGAACAAACTCAGTTTTATTCAATGATTTGACATTTGAAGGTACATTCATCTATATATAAACACTTATTATTTATATTATTTTTATTTCTGTAAATATTAGTTTTAGTATGATAAAAAACAATGAAAAAATGGTTTTTAAAAAAAAATTAACTTTCAAAAAAAAACAATGAAAAAACGTTTTTTAAAATTAACTTTAAAAAAAAACAATGAAAAAACGTTTTTTTAAAAAAAATAATTTAACTTCCAAAAAAAAGCAATGAAAAAACTTTTTTTTAAAAATTTTTAACTTCCAAAAAAAAGCAATGAAAAAATATTTTTATTTTTAAATTTTAACTTCCGAAAAAAAAAGCAATGAAAAAACTTTTTTTTTTAATTTTAACTTCCAAAAAAAAAAAGCAATGAAAAAACTTTTTTTAAAATTTTAACTTCCAAAAAAGAAGCAATGAAAAAACTTTTAAAATTTTAACTTCCAAAAAAAAAGCAATGAATTTTTTTTTTTTTTTAATCTTAACTTCCAAAAAAAAAAGCAATGAAAATAACTTTTTTTTAATTACAAGGGAAAGCTCAAATTGTATGCGTCTTGTAAGGTGCAGCCGTTGTGCGTCTTACAAGACGCTGACAGCGGTGCGCCTTACAAGGCACATAGAAATTTGAGTCTTACCCAGTTTGACCTGATTTCAACGGCGGTAATTTAAGCGTAAAATGTTACCCTTTTGGTTCTTGATTGAATTTTGTTGCCCTTTTGAAAATTTTGATTGCCCTTTTAGCTCTGGACTCTAGTTTGTACTTCATTATTTTTTACGAAACAACTTTTGTTTGGCTAAAATGATGAAGTTCACGCTGTAGAAGCATCTAATGATGCTTGCATCAGAGGCGGCTCAAACCCATTGGTGGCCTAAGGCCAAAATCAAATTAGAGGCCTTAAAAATTTTTTATAAATGTTTTAATTTTAAATCTATTTTTCTAGCTTTTTGAGATGCAAAGTTGTTAATAATTTTTG
Organism: Solanum chiquidenum; assembly: GCA_029582725.1. Lineage (NCBI taxonomy): Eukaryota > Viridiplantae > Streptophyta > Magnoliopsida > Solanales > Solanaceae > Solanum > Solanum chiquidenum. Next base: position 1,022 of record JAJOOS010081662.1, on the reverse strand, counting down.
TGTAGTCAATCTCTTCTAATAATTCTTCTTCAATCGATAATATAGCCAAACCACTTAATCTTTCTTGAGATATTGTCGATCTTAAATAAGATTTTATTATTTTTAAATTTTGAAAAACTTCTTTCGGCTGAGGCGACTGTTACGGGAATTGTTAACATTATTCTATAAGCAATGTAAGCATTTGGAAAAGAATCAAGTCTTTTTATTTGATTGAGTATCTCAATTAGAGTATTGTCTTCTACTTTTATGATTTCTCTTAACACTTTTAATTCAGAAAATAAGTCTAAACCGTCAATATCGGAGTGAGTATTATGTTTTAAGGAACATTCAAGATTAAGACAATATTTTTTTAAATTCTCATCATTTAATGATCTCAATTTTTTCCCACTAAATAGAAAACCAAAAATATTTTCATATACTTCAAATTGTTCAAATCTATTTTGAAGTGAAAAGATGGCTTGGTCTACTATGTATAAGAAGTAATCAACTCTAAATGATTCTTCAAGAGATCTTGTGATTTCATTATCAACATTCTCATCAAAAAAAAAATTTCTATAAATTACACGTTTTTTACGAAATACAGGTTCAATATTCATCTCTAATGCAATTTCCTTAGCCGAAATCATAGCACTTGTAAATCCTTCTTCTCTATATGTTTTTAAAAAAAGAAACTAAACCTCTTAATTGATCTATAGCGACATCAATATGCATATCTTTTGATTGTAAACTTTTGCTAATTGAATTTACAGCAAATAGTACATCATACCAAATAGTCATACCCAATAAAAATTCAAAATTTTCAAGCTCAAAAATTGCTAAACAATTAGCTTCACTTTTAATTTTTGGATCATCACTAACTTCTTCTAATTTAAATAAAGCATCTCTTATTTGTGGAGTTTGAAACCTTATTGCTTTAACACTTTCAATACGACTTTCCCACCGTGTTTGTGACAATGATTTAAGAGTTAAACTAGGTACACTATCTTTTAAAATTTTCCACCGCTTAGTAGACGAAGAAAATA
>JAJOOS010081660.1:0-11140 GCA_029582725.1 Solanum chiquidenum | reverse complement strand
CATCTGATGCTTGTTAACTAAATTGTTAACCACCTTCTTGAGTCTTTCAGCCAGTATCTTTGCCACAATCTTATATATTCCACCTATGAGACTTATAGGTCTGAAATCTTTCAACTCTGAAGCTCCAACCTTCTTTGGGATCAGGGCTATGAATGTTGCATTGAGGCTTTTCTCAAACTTCTGATATTCATAAAAATATTGGATAGTCTTCAGGATGTCCTCCTTTATAAGTTCCCAGAAAGCCAAATAAAAGGACATAGGGAATCCATCCGGCCCTGGTGCCTTTTCCATAGCACACTATTTAATGCCTTCTAAGATTTCATCCTCTTCAAATTGTCTTTGTAGCTCCTCTTGTTCTTCTGCAGATATCCTTGTTGCTTCATGTAACACTAATTCTGGCCTCCACTCTTCTGCCTCCTTATACAGGTTCTTGTAGTAATTTTGAATAGCTTCTTTGATCTCCTCTGCATCTGTCACCTCCATACCATCCACCTTCAAGTTATCTATGGAGTTTACCCTTTTGTGAGCCATCCTATGGAAGTATTTTGTAGTTTTGTCTCCCTACAATAGTTTTGTATCACCAGAAAGAATGTAAGCCAAGAAGTGGGTACTCAATTCACGTATTCTCTTTCCATGTTCTCCATTCAAGTTGTTAGGCTTCCTTTGGTAGTTCAAATGGGAGGCTTCCCCGTATGAATATTTTAACTCAGCTAGTTACTTGGTGAAAATCGGTCAATCTCCTTGCTTCTCATGTGGATTTTCAGACACATTTTTTTAACTTTTGGGTCAGGCTGGAAGGTGATCCTAATTGTTATTCTGAAAAGCAGTTCCTGAGAAACTTTTGACACTTCTGGTCTTTCAAAAAGATAGAAGATGCATTTGAACTTGGTGAAGTTTTTTCAAGAAAGAGAAGTATGAGAATGTGCTTCATGAAGTGTTTCTACAACAGTTCCTAGTGAAAGTTCATATGTAGATATGTTTTTGAAACAATTTTTTGGTAACTAAAACAATCAATCAACTATGCCTCTTTATGATTAACTTGCTTTATACAACAGAACACGGGTAAAACTAATTAATTTTGTCTCTCTAAGGTTATGAAAGCTAAATTAGAAGGTTGCACAATCACCCACATTTCTTTCTTCCTAAACAAATAAGGAAAATTAACTTTGTACTCCACTTCTAGCCCCACCAAAGATACTGTTAAGACAGACTTCCAACAATGAACACCTTTATCTTCTGTAGAGTCTAGTCAAGCTCGGAGTTGGAGTTTTGACGTATTATAGGGGTTTTCTCGCAGATTGTGCTAGTGTTTAGAGCAGATTGATGAATGAATTTAGATGGTTCTGTTTTTACATGATCTTGTCAAATCCTAATGATTAGCATATTCTTTTCAGGTGATTATGATGCAGTGATCGTATGTCTAGGTTCTGGAGCAGCCTTTCTTCCTGAACTCTCTGGAAGACTTCCTTTGAGAACGTGTAGGGGTGTTATTGCTCACTTGCAGCTCCCTGATCACATCAGGTACATGTGTAGGGGTGCTATTGCTCATTGAATATCTCCATTTTCTTGATATATCCTCATGTTGAGAAAAATGTCGATATTGGTTTATTTCTGTAGTCTCCCCACTTATCATGAATATATTTCTTTAGCAATGTAGTGACAGGTTTATGGGAAGTACTGAATGTCCTATTTTTAGATACCTTGATATGAAGTCATATTATACTTTGATGTACATTAGCCTCTCATGATTGTGATAGGCAAATTGTAACTACCTTCCCATTTTCGTGAACCCTGCATTTCACTCCATAGACCAAGGTGTGTCAAGGGAATGGTGTGCAGATGTGTTTTTGAAACATGGACACAATTTAGACTATTAACCCGAATAGCTTATGCAAAGCCAAAACTACCAGGATGTGGACTGCAACTGATCCAAACTTTCTTCGTGATGCTATTCCAGCTCCTTCTGTCCCTTTATTCTTCTTTCTAGATGAGAAATATTTGCAGAGAGTTATAAGAATTTGGGTAGATTGAGTTTATCCATTCTGATTTCTAACATGAGGGACTTGTGCTCAAGCCTAGATCAATTTTCAACCTATCATCATGTTCCAAGTTCAAAAAAAAGAACTCTCAAAACCTTTTTCATGTGTCCTCTTGTTCAAACTATTTTAACATCCATTGCCTCCAACGTGCAACTAATTAGAAGTATTTGTGAATGATAAACTTCAGAGAGGATTATCCAGAAAACAGCCCCTCTATACTTTCAGATGCATGGCTTGCTGTCCAAGGACCTCAAACATTGTATTTGGGGTCAACATGGGAATGGAAATCGAGGAATTTTTCGAGACATGTTCCAGAAGAAGAAGCCTCCAAAGCTCTTGCAGAGTTGCTACCGAAGGCATCTGCTGTATATCCAGCTATAAAGAATTGGACCGTAAAAGGAACATGTGCAGGGCTAAGGGCAATGCCGCCGCTCACTGCAGAAGGATCACTTCCACTCTTGGGTTGTATAGATGAATTCATTGGCGGCCCAACAGAATGTAAGTACTGGTTATTTACAGGACTTGGTTCCAGGGGCTTGTTCTACCATGCTTTGCTTGGAAAACTGATGGCACAGGCTGTTCTTTCATGTAATGAAGACTTGATCCCTTCTGAATTAACGTCATGGAAGCATCGAGTGAAGCAATAAAAGAGGATGCCAAATCTTATTATTATTTTCAATAATATTAGACTGGCACGGGCTCTTGATAAAACGACATGGATAGTGATGATTCATATAGTCGATCCCAACTTGCTTAGGATTGAGGCTTAGTAGTTGTTGTATAGAAGAAGTTTAGCAGTCTCCGACGTGTTCACTTCCTTTCTGGAGGGAAATGATAGCCTTGTTCGACTTTAACAACAAAACGTTGACGTTGTGTATTAATGTAAATCAGGTACTAATTTTGGAACCTAGACATTTGATTAACAGGCCATGTTTCTGTAGTTTTACCTGTATGTTCTTCAAGGTAGCTTTCAAAGAAATGTGATGGCAAAATTTACTGGAAGGATCATGTGTTAACTACTTTTAAGAGGAGTTGAGAGCTTATAATTTTGTATGGTTTACAGAAGATCTGTAAGCACCACAACATTCTGCTTAAAACCATATTGATAGAGATGATTAACATTTGGTTGACTATCAGAACTCAAATTCAATTGTTAAACTTTTTGACTATTATGTAATGTAAGAAAAGAAAGAAGTTTTTTATTGATTTTTGAACAGAATAAGAGAGAATGATTTGATCTCCATCAATTTCCAACCAGAGGTTTCTTTCCTTGTGCAATTAAGTTCAAGCCTCATTTGCCTCTTTTTTTTCGTTTAAAAAAAGTAATCTGTTCCCTTCTTTTGTAAAGTAATAACTGCTTCAAACCCAAATAATCCATTCATGAAAGCACTTGTCTCTCTTTGGTGGACTTTTACCTTTCAAATAGAAGAGGGAGGTAATTGTAGTAGGAGAACCCTTAAACCCCTCAGATCACCCAACCTAGCTACCTGGATAATGAAATTGAGGTAACTTCACATTGTTTTCTGACACGCCTATCTTTGTTTTAAAAAATCCCCCCCCCCTGTTTAGGAGGATGCCGCACACACGCCTATCTTTATTTTTGACACACACACACCCTCTGGTTTAGTAGGATGACGCACCTTGTACTTGATCTTTTTCTTTCTTTTTAAATAGTACAAGCAAATAAACTGCAAGCTTCTTTATTTTCTTTATACTTTCTTAGACTTCAGTTTTTTCTTGAAATACTTTCTTTATTTTTTGGGTCTTTCCATCAACTCTCATTTATTGATTTGGCATCTAGAAAGAAAAATATAAGGAGCAATAGAACACAGTAAATTGAAAGATTGTGGCCAAATAAAATTTAATATATAAAATGTAGGATAAGGATATAATAATAACTAGTAATTACAATTTTTTTTTATGCACAGCTAGCCTTTGTTCTCCAGCCAAATGGTATTATCTTCATCCAACAACATGTCAGCTGCAAAAAATGTTCTTCCTTGTATAGGGAGAAAAAAAGGCAGTCGAATTGGTTTCAATTTATTTAGACAGTGTAGTGTTGTTGAATGGTTTCAATATCTAGTCCCTTTAGCTTGACAACTGATTCAACATGTCCCTTAAGTGTGTGGAGCTCCCTCAGCCTTGCAACTTCAGCACGACGTTTAGCTTGTTCAGCAATCTCAGACAGTTCCCTGTAGTTCTTGTCGTTGAATAGGCCAGCGGCTTCAGGTGTCTGGAGACCATGAAGTGTACGTTGAGCTAGAGCCCATTGTGCTTCCCTCTCACCCCTTCCATAGTCCTTCTTGGTTGTGAAGGCAGTCTAAGGAATTCAAGAAACAAAAATACTAATTAGTCAAGAACAGAATTCAATGAAATTTTCTTCATGTTATGGTGATTTGTTGCTTGTTTTTTTACCTTGTTTTGGATCATTGTGTCCCATGCCCTTCCACTCAAGCCGAAACGGATGATGAATTTAAGAACATCTTGAGGTAAGTAGGTAATAATAGTGTAGACCCAGATGACTGCTGCCCATCCCCAGCCAACTCCCTTGATCCTGGCGAATTCCCAGTCTGCATATACAGCAAGCACTGTTGCAACCTGAAAGTTATGAATTTTAATTAGCTATATATTCAAATGGAAGTACTTTTGAGTCGAATAATTTATTCAGGTTGTCATATTCCAAAACTCACCAATTGGGCTGCAAAGAAAGCTCCTACGAGCATAAGTCCAGGACATTCCACAAAGGACCAGCTTCGTGACCTGGTCACGAAGATTAGAGCTTGACTGATGATACTCACTTGAAGGTAAAGTGCAGCTGTAAGCTCATTTGGGGAGTTCCTGATTGATCGAACATGGAAGTTTTCCTGCACGTATATGACGATTTTTTCGGTTTAGTTTCATTTTGTGTTTCATGTTAGGGTGAGAATCTTAATACTTACAGTGAAGAAATCAGTGTCAGCTGCAAGGTAGAAGAACACAACAGTCATGATAGCTTGGTAGGTTCCGAGGACAACACCAGTGGCGAAGATTTCATTGAGTTTCCATGAGTCGGGCAATGGAGATGGCTTAACCCTGTCCTTAGAGATGGTCATGATGGTTCCGTCATTGAGTATGGCAATGATAAGGACCATGAAGGGAGAGAAGTCGAACTTCCAGATAAGGGCAATGAGCATGAATCCCATCACAACACGAATTGTGATGGAAACTGCATAGATTGTGTAGTTCTTCATCCTCTGGAAGATGGCTCTGCTTGTCAACACAGCACTCACAATGACACTAAGACCTGGCTCAGTCAAGACGATATCAGATGCACTCCTAGCAGCGTCTGTTGCATCATCCACAGCAATACCAATGTCTGCCTTCTTGAGTGCTGGTGCATCATTCACTCCATCTCCCGTCATACCACAAATGTGTTTCATATCTTGGAGCTTCTTCACGATCTCGTATTTATGCTCTGGGAAGACTCCAGCAAATCCATCTGCCTTTTCAATTAGCTCATCGACGGGAATTGAAGCAATGGCTGAATCCTTGTGCTCTCCAAGAAGAGCTGAAGAAGGATACATGTTGGTTCCCATGCCAAGCCTGCGTGCAGTTTCCTTACCGATGGCAAGCTGGTCACCAGTGATCATCTTGACAGCAACACCAAGTTCAAGAGCTTTGCGGATAGTTTCAGCACTGTCGTGCCTTGGAGGATCAAAAAGAGGCAAAAGGCCAACAAACTCCCAAGGTGAGCCTTCACTTTCCTTGCTCTTCTCTGGTACAGTCTGCATAGATACCACATAATCACGCTTAATCCACGACGATCAATGATATGATGCATTGATCCAAGCAAAGTCATTAGCTTACCTGTCTTGCCAAACCCAAAGAACGAAGGCCACGGTTAGCATAGTCGTCAATGATTTCTAATGCCTTCTTCCTGATATCTCCTTTGAGCTCACAAAGTTCAATAATCTGGCAAAAAATGACATATGAGATGACAAACACTGAGAATACATGAAGCGAAGGGAAACTTAGAAACACTATCTTACTTGCTCGGGAGCTCCTTTGCTGGCCCTGTGCCAGTTTCCTTTGTCATCGATATAGGTAATGGCTGTACGCTTTTCAACTGGATTGAAAGGCAAGAAGTGGACCTCTTGGATGCCTGCTCTTGCCTGCAATGTGACGAAGAAACATAAATGGTCAGTTTACAACTTCTTGGAATAGTGAAAATTGTACTAATATCACCTAGTAACAAAACATATTACCTCTTTAGGATCACCCAGCATGTTAACGATACAAGTATCAATAGCATCTTGGTTTTCGATCCTGGAAGCCCTAGCACCAAGCAACATAACAGTGTCCTTGGTCGCATCTTTAGGGAAAACCTACAACCACCATTAAGGATTGATAACACTTTAGCCTTCATTCTTTCTCAGACAAAACTACAACAATCACGATAAAAAGGTACAACGTTGCCCTGATTACCAACCTCAATTAAGTTTTTGTCAACAGTGAGCTTGTTGAGGGTGAGGGTACCAGTTTTGTCACTGCAAAGAACATCCATACCAGCCATTTCCTCAATAGCAGTCATCCTCTTAGTAATGGCACCTTGTTGTGCAAGCCTATGAGATCCAATAGCCATGGTAACAGACAAAACTGTTGGCATGGCAATTGGGATACCTCCAATGAGCAACACGAGCAAGTTGTCGATTCCATCTCTGTATTTACGCTGTTGAATTGGGTACATCACTATTATCTCAATCACCATTCCTACAGCAATAGAGCAAATACAGAAGTTTCCGATGGCTGTCAACACCTATAATTGATCATCATCACAATCCAAATCCAAAATTTAGAAATCCCCAATCACACCAAATGATTCTTTAAATTTATATCACAAACACATTTCTTTTACCTTCTGGAAATGGCCAACATTGTTTGTGCTGTCTACAAGATGAGCAGCCTTTCCAAAGAAAGTGTGAACACCAGTGGCAATGACAACTGCCTCAATTTCGCCTTGCTTGACAGTGGAACCAGAGAAAACCTCAGCACCAGGGAACTTTGTCGCGGGCAATGACTCACCGGTGAGTGCAGCCTGATCAACCTTTAAAGGATCACCCTCGAGAAGACGAGCATCGGCTGGGACGATATCTCCCAACTTAATGCTAATTAGATCACCTGGAACCAAGATTGAGGCCTCCTCTTCTGACCATTTTCCATCTCTCAAAATCTGGGATCGATAACATTACATATACATCGTTAAATACACCGAGGACTAAAATGTCCGATGAAATTTAAATTCTGCATTCGCCACTGAATAATGGATTATGGGGTACCTTAGTTTTGGGAGCAAGATTAGCCATAAGGGCAGATGCAGCATTTCCTGCACTGTTTTCTTCAATAAAACTGATGGTAGAGTTGATAATAAGCAATACTGTGATACCAACGAAATCTGGCCAATCTGGTGGTTTGCCCTGCAATTTTATTTTCAAGATTTCACCATTACTAAATCAAACACTATCTGGCCATGTAAAAAATGAGAATACAAATCAAGGGTTGCGTTAGAGTGGTAAGTACTTCTTCATCTTTAATCAGGGGCTCGAAAACGAGCCCTACGTATGAAAGAAAGTGTTTTATCCCCAATGTAGGACTTTTCGACCATGGCGCGGGAAGTCACTTTTATTAGGGAACGTTTTACCCCTCAACTTGAGGCTTTCCAACACACATCCGAATTTAGTCGAGTCCCTTGTATGGGAAGTCACGTTTCTTAGGGAGCATTTTACCCCTCCATATGCAACTTTCCAAATTTAGTTAGGCCCCAATATGGAAACTCTCGCATTTGCCCCCAATATGGGACTTTCTAGCACGAATTCGAGTTTAGTAATTAGACTCAAGTACAAGTACCAGACACCAGGTGGAAAATCGAAAAATAAATAAATATGAAAAATAAGTGAAGTTGTAATTACTCCTCCATTTGCCAACACAATAGCCATGATAGCAGCACACTCCATAACCCATGAGAGAGGATTCCACATGAACCCCAAGAATTTGAGAAGCTTGTTCTCCTACAATAAATTAAAAGCATAGGTAATAATTAATACACATATTCAAGATTTTATTAAAATAAAATATGAAGATTTTTAAAAATAATAATACTTTTTTCTCTTCAAGTTTGTTGGGGCCAAAAATTTCAAGCCTTTTTTGGCCCTCAGCAGATGACAATCCCTCTTTGCTACATTTTAGCTGCTGGAACACTTCCTCCACTGGAATATTTTCCTGTAACAATCATTCAATCACATATTAAATTTTTTTATAGTATCGATGTATATTACTTAAATTTCTAAACTAGATATATTTTTGATAATTCAACTCAAACTATATATGTTAATGTCTTTGCAAAAAGAAATTTCAAATACATACATATTAATATGATTATTTTTATTATGAATTCACTAACTCTAGAAACGAAATTAGCCCTTCATGTCGGGGTACTTTTAGTATAAAAAGAAAAATCAAGAAATGAAAGAATAAAGGTGAAAATAAGATAAGAACAAACAAATATTCTAGGGAATTCGACTTGAATTCAATGTATATGTATGAAAAAATATTTTTTTATATATATGTGTATGTGTATTCTGAACTCACTAACGCCATAAACTTAACGCCTTTATCATTAGGAGTATTTTTAGTTTTATTAAAATTCAAAAATGTAAGTGAAAAAAAGAGATGTCACTTACAAGGTCAATTTGCTCATTCTTGATATCTTCCAAAGATAAATTAGATGCCATGATGGTGTTAATAATTTATCAAGAGGAACCAAGAAAAGCAAAAAATTAATTTTATTCAAAGCATGGAAAAGATGAGAAGGAGTGTTTTGTTGTATTTTTTTATTTATTTTTTACTTTTTTTTGGAAACTTAAAATACAACAAAACGCCTGTTTTCATCTACCTCTTAGGTCTCCTTTTATAGACAAATTGGTCTATGGTCACCTTTGAAAATGTCTATAAAAAAGGAGAAACCTTAAAAATACTTTTCTCCCCTTAAACGATGGATCATCTTACAATAATTATTTTTATTTTTTAAAAGAATTAGTTATTATTTTCTTGGTCATTTTGTTTTGTGCTTCCTTCTCCTTGTAAATTTCCTTGTTTTTTTGTTAGAAAAGTTTGACTTAATTTCTTCCACTACAAAATAACTTCTACTAGACTATTGTTTTTGGTCTGATATTGAAGTACCTAGAAGAAAAGGAAATTGTTATAATTTAGATTTAGATTTGTTATACATACTATATAAACCTTACTTAGTGGATCACTTCTCACTTACTTACTACTTATTCATTAAATACGGACTTATACAAGGAAAACAGTCTCATATTGATTGACTGTTTTTTCTTCCTTTTTCCATACGTCGGGTTCAACTTTTGCCTTGTCATTGACTTGGATCACATCATGCATAATTAATTTTAATATATTATAAAAAGTAATTTGTCGTATTTTTTATATTAGTCTCACTTATTATGGACGGTTACTAGCACTCAGCTTGTATCCTTGGTGTCAAAGGGCAAGTTTCTTTTTGGTCTTGCCACACACTATTGCATACGCTTGTCTATCAATCTACTTTGTCTCTCCGTCTGTCTTAGTAGTCTAAAAACAAAAAAGGGTTCTAGGCTGGAAGGATTATTGTAGGTTGATTGGAATACTAATGATTTAGATAATCCACCTCAGATGATATAAGATTCAAGTACATTTGTTTGGTTAGCTTATCTTTCTCTTACTTTTTTTTTGTTTTAAAATTGTACAAGCAAATAAGTTGCAAGCTTCTTTATTTTCTTTATCTTTACTTTTTTTTATTGAAATACTTAATTTCTTCATTTTTAGGGTCTTTCCATCAACTCTCATTTATTGATTTGTAGATATATTATTAAAAGTGGAAAGCTTTAAACTTCAAAGTTGGATTACCATTTTATTCCTATACTAAATTAAAATATTATAAAACATCTAAATTAATTATATATTAAATCATAATCATATTTCACACATCAAATTAACTATTTTATGGCAATGTACGGAAATATAATTTTTATTGATTGCTTTTAAATTTTAAAAATAGTTTTTGATAGAATATTATAAATGCACTAATAGTACTTAAAATGCTTTAGATGCTCAACTCAATGACTCCAGTGAGGGGTCTTTCGTTTCGTCCTCCATTATTCCCATAACACTTCTCCCATAAAGTATTTTGTGTGTTTTTACTTTATAAGACTTCTTAGATTTTATGTTCTATGAATTTGTGATTGTCGTAAGTCTGTAATTTTATTTGAGCTCATCATTCCAACGGATCTATAATAATTTATATGAGACACACGTGCAACACACGTTTTCAGAAACTAGTAGAAAGAAAGACATAAGAAGGAGCAATAGATCTCATTGAAATTGAAAAAATTGTGGAGACAAACAGATTTGGTCTAGCAAAATAAAAATACATAAGATATAATGATAACTACAAGGATATAATAATAACTAGTAATTACAATTTCTTTTTATGCACAGTTAGCCTTTGTTCTTCAGCCAAATGCTATAATCTGCATCCAACAAAATGCCAGCTGCAAAAATTGTCCTTCCTTGTATGGAGAAAAAAAACTTGAATTGATTTCAACTTGTTTAGACAGTGTAGTGTTGTTGAATGGTTTCAATATCTAGTCCCTTTAGCTTGACAACTGATTCAACATGTCCCTTTAGTGTGTGGAGCTCCCTCAGCCTTGCAACTTCAGCACGACGTTTAGCTTGTTCAGCAATCTCAGACAGTTCCCTGTAGTTCTTGTCGTTGAATAGGCCAGCGGCTTCAGGTGTCTGGAGACCATGAAGTGTACGTTGAGCTAGAGCCCATTGTGCTTCCCTCTCACCTCTTCCATAGTCCTTCTTGGTTGTGAAGGCAGTCTAAGGTATTCAAGAAACAAAAATACTAATTAGTCAAGAACAGAATTCAATGAAATTTTCTTCATGTTATGGTGATTTGTTGCTTGTTTTTTTACCTTGTTTTGGATCATTGTGTCCCATGCCCTTCCACTCAAGCCGAAACGGATGATGAATTTAAGAACATCTTGAGGTAAGTAGGTAATAAT
>JAJOOS010081657.1:0-24112 GCA_029582725.1 Solanum chiquidenum | reverse complement strand
GAGATTCAGAGAAAAGAAGAACCCTGGAAGATATTCCAGCGATATCTACTTAACGGATTATACTTCCCAGGAGAATCATACAAAACCCGCTCGTATTATGAGACCATTTTGATAAATACAGGTAGTGTTGAATTTCAGCACTTCTCAGGGTATAACACCAGCGAGAACGTTTATAACATCTCTAAAATGATCGTAAAGCAGATTATATCAATTGAAGATTGGGGAATATCCTCGATGAAAGAAAGGCAGATCAGCCTTAATAAAATCCCTACCAATTTCACTTATTGGGATTATATTAACGCCTTCCACAAAGTCTTTTATTATAACAATGAAAGGCATAAACACACTTGGTTTATCAAAGTTTGTGCAAAGATTTTTGCTGACCCAATTCCTAACTGGTTCTTGAACTGGTGGTCATACCACGGACCGACGGTAAAGATTTTACCTGATCCCTTTTTAAAGTTATACAAAAACTGGGTTAAGGTTTCACCAGACCTTAATGATTTGTACCACTCGGATCATGTTTGTTATATAGAACAAATTGAAGGAATTTATTTCTTTATAGAATTCTCAATTCCATGGATTCATAAATGGACTTCGGAAGTAGGTTTTATGAAGAACAATTTCCATGCTTATATCGGATTTATTATAATAATTTCTGGGATAAATTAATGAAGAAGGATCCCATGACTAAATCATTATATGGCCAAGAATTATTGGACTCTATTTCTTAAAAAATCCAATATTATGGTACTATTCCTCACAAAGGAATAATTAATGACAACTCCGTCAAACATATTGCTAGAAGAATTTCCATTCAAGATGGAAATAAAGAAGAAATGATAAAAGAATATTTGGACGAAGTCAGGAGAAATCTACTCCTCAACATGTCTCACTATGAAAAATCATGAGAAGTGAAACAAGTGATGATATCGCAGATGATGCTCAAGAAGCCCAGCCCTGCGAATCGGAAAAACCCATGTCAGAAGATATGCTGTCTAAAGAGGAAAGTTTACTTCGGGAATTGAAAAAGAAAGACAAGATTTAGCAGTGTAAAGCTTATCCGGAATGGTAGCGGGCCCACGCTACTGTAGCAACACTGTTCATCAACAATAGATACACTGTTACCAGGACCCAGATAGGGGCCCAGTATCCTGTACAAAGATGCTTTTTCCCCCCTATAAATAAGTATGTTTTTCTTTAATTTATAGGGCGGAAGAAATCAATCTCTCTCTTTTGTACTCTCTCTCTACTCTTATTTTATATTGTAAGTTGTGAGTTTGCCGGAATACCGGAGTTTGTCTGAATAAATCAAGTATTTCTATAGGCCCTAGTGTTTGGCCACAAGGTACTTTCTTTAATTCTTCCTTTATCTTACTGTCTTATCTTCTCCGATCTGAGTCGTGGCTATGTCCGGCTAAAAAATTATATCTATGCAGGATAACTAACTTTTCTCTTATATAAACCATGAACGGATCTAAGCTTTATTTAAATACAGAAGAATTTTAGCATGTCTTTTTGACTTGGTTCCAAGATGGCGGTACAGTCGGAATTAGTACTACTTTTATTGGCTTTGTCTTAGTGACTCCGTCTGATAAGCCGTGGTCTTTAGCCGAAAAAAGTTGTTATAAAGGGCGCCTTCATACCCGGTTAGAACTATCAGACACATGGGCTCAATAAAAGTATGTATTAACGTCCTGACAGGCCCCTTGCTTGAGTAAAATAATTAAACCGTGTAGTCATCAAAGCTATATAGATACCATATTTACAGGATCACTGACCTGGCGGTAATTCGCCCAGTCATAGATCAAGCAATTCGATATCCTTAGAGGTAGTCCAACTACATAAGAATAAAAATACACAGGAATTTTTATATAGCTTTGATGACTGCAAGTATGCTTATGTTTTTCATTATTATTTTGATAATGGAGGACTTTATCAAAAGCCTTAATATAGTCCCAATATGTAAAACTCATTGCAATTTTGTTTAGGCTGATCTGCCTTTCTTTCATGGTGGAAATGTCCCAATCTTCAACAGATATAATCTGTTTAATTATCATTTTTGAGAAGTTATAAACATTCTCAGTGGTATTTTAACCTGAAAAGTGTTGGAATTCAACACTCCCAGTATTTACCAAGATGGTTTCGTAATACGATTGGGTTTTGTATGACTCACCCGGAAAATATAAATCATTTACTAGGTACCTTTGGAATATCTACCAACGTTCTTCCTTTCTCTGAATTTCAGAATTTTCTAGAAAAAATATCATTTCTTTCTTTGCTACCTTTTCATAAGACTTGATATCATCATTGTCTTCTTTTGCTATAGATGCAAACGTATCACTTTGCTTCTTTTCAGATAAGTATGCTTGTAGCTGTGCGTATAACGGACTGCTTTCTGGTATATCTTCCAAGTTTACCGATGATGATGCCGTACTTCGAGGGATTTTAGAGCTTATCAAACTCATTCCTCCTCTTTGTGATATAATAGGGGAGCTGGAAGATGATCCAGGGGACGATCTTCCTCTCCCTCTAGTATAACCACCTTTTCCTCTGCGACATGAAAAGTTGTTCTATAAGAATGCTCTTTAAATATTTGGATCTGCCAATAACCTGATTTCAAATCAATATTTGAAAATATATTGGCATCATATAATCTAAGTCAATAAGTCTTTTTTATTCGGAATAGGATACCTAACCCATTTTAAATATTTGTTCAAACGTTTATAATTTATAACCAACCTGGGGAAACCTCGTTCTTTTTCCACAACATTGTTGACATAAAAAGCAATACAAGACCAAGGTGATTTCGAAGGTTTTATCATACCCTTTTGTAACAAATTATCAATTTCCTTTTTGCAGAATTCAACCAATTCAGCGTTCATCTGAAAAGGACGGGATTTTGTAGGAATATCATTTTCAGAAAAATCATCTTCATATGGAAGAGTAACAATATGCTTTTTCCGATTCCAAAAATCACTAAGGTGATCAGCACAAATATCAATGGCCATTTATTGAGAAATCAATTTAATTTTTTCTTGTACTTTGGTGGATTTCAAAGTATCAAATATATTCATACTAAACAATTCAAGTTGTAAAGAATCAACATGCTTTTGTTTCATATCAATTAAGGCATTAATATCACGAGAAATGAGATCAGTGATAAAAGTATAACTAATATTTTGATTTTCATAAGTAGCCGAAAAACCTTTAGCATTTATGCTAGTAAACGGATAAATAGCATTTATAAAAGGTGTTTCAAGTATAATCAGAGGGTATAACTGATTTTTAACCAAGAAAAAGAAATGCGGAATGCAAACTTTATTTTGGAAAATGCGAGTATTAGGAAATTTATACTTTATATCTAAAGCATGTCCAGAAGCAGATTTAACCATGTGAATTGTTTTCTCAAAATACTTAGTAGGCACAAGACTTTCTTGAATACAACTGACATCGGCTCCACTATCAATCATAGCAACATCGGTTATACAAAAGCTATTATTAATCAATATGGTGCATTTAACATACCATTTATGAGCAGTAACAATCTGCATCATTCCCAAAAACATGCTCTGTCTAGGATCAGGATTAAAAGGTTTTGCAAGAGTATTATCTTCAACAATATTTTTCCCTTTGTTATTAACAGTTTCGAGTTAAGTAAGGCGATGATCACAAATCATTTGATTTTGTTTCATAGATTTAATCTCATTTTTCAAATTTTCAATTTCACTCTTTAGATCATCAAAAAAAGAATCTCTTGTAGAAATAGTTTGTTTATTAAGCTTGTTATGAATTTCAGATAGAGAATAAGGAGCAGAATATTCATATTCAAAATCATTCTCTTGTTTTTCTAATTTTTTTGAAGAACTAGCAGTATTATTAACAGCTAATTGAATATTTTTTTCATGTAGATTATTATCGGTAACTTCTTTCAAAAGTTCTATAACATTATCAGAAGTAATAGTGTTGATATTCAAATCTTCAAATTGAGAATGTAATTTATAAAATTTATCATTTTCACTGGAACAAATATCACCTTGACCAGTTTTGGAAGTATCACAAGCATTAATATTAACACGCTGACTATTATCAGATAAATCAGGCAAATCAATTTCTTCTTTAGAACCTGACTCAGAATCATAATCGAACTCCGAACCAGAGGTCTATAAGAAACTATAAACTTTATCATGAATTTCTTGAAGGTTTTCAGCTTTTCAAGCTTGCAATTGGGTGCTATATGTCTGAAATTGCCACACCTATAACACTTAATTTTGGCGAGCTCTCGCTTCGACCTATTCTTAGTAAACTTTTTAGATCTAAGAAAGGCTTTTATATTGTCCCGTTCTTCCTTAGATGTACGTCTATGCCTAGACCTTTTTATTATATAAGGTTCATCGGGATTGGAGCCTCTAGAATCTCTATGTTTGGTCTTCTTCTTGCTATTAGCCGAAGTATCATGTAAACCAAATTGGGTACAAAAGTCTCCTAGCTGAGATCTTTCTCTAAGATTATCTATCTTAAGCTGTCTATATAATTTTATTTCATTGCCCAAGTTTATCCCTTCTTGAGTGCAAACTCCTATCAGCCGACCATATGTATAGTTATCAGAATGAATTTCACCATGCTTATTTCTAAGGATTTTTTTAACCCTTGCTGCAAATAATGGGGGAAGGCCATCTATGAACTTAGCTTTCCAATGCTCATACTTATTTTTGGGTAGTTCCATCACCCTACTCATATAAGTATCTTTATACCACCTGAATTCTCCCAAGGTTCTACAGCGTAGACCATTTAACAGGGTACGAACAGTCTCATACTGATTGGTAAATCTACCATTAAAATGTTCTAATATGGTTAAGACTAAGGTATAAATAGCGTCCTCTCTATTATGAACTACAACTATGCCTAAGTTATCAACATCTTCACTACTCGAAGTAGCATTAATAACAATAGCATTTTTCTCAAGGGTCATATAATTATCCCACCAACCTCTGAGTTGGCCAGTAAAACCTGCAATAATCATTTTGCAAATATTTCTATATGTGGTTTTAACACTTTTACAGATAGTTGCATACATAAGCATTCTATGCACAAGAATAGTTAACTGTCTGTCAGTCAAACCATCAAGATTCCATTCATACATCGAGCATTCTATGAGGTTTTACTGGCCAACTCAAAGGTTGGTGGGATAATTATATGACCCTTGAGAAAAAACTGTTGTTATTAATGCTACTTCGAGTGGTGAAGGTGTTGATAACCTAGGCATGGCTCTAGTTGCTAATAGAGAGGACATTGTTTATACCTTAGTATTAACCATATTATAACATTTTAATGGTAGATTTACCAATCAGTATGAGACTGTTCGTACCTTGTTAAACAGTCTACGTTGTAGAACCTTGGGAGAATTCAGGTGGTATAAAGATACTTATATGAGTAGGGTGATGGAACTACCCGAAAACAAGTATGCGCATTGGAAAGATTAGTTCATAGATGGCCTTCACCCATTATTTGCATTAAGGATTAAAAAAATCCTTAGAAATGAGCATGGTGAAATTCATTATGATAACTATACCTATGGTCGGCTGATAGGAGTTTGCACTCAAGAACGGATAAACTTGTGCAATGAATTAAAATTATCTATACAGCTTAAGATGGATAAGCTTAGAGAAATATCTCATCTAGGAGACTTTTGTACCCAATTTGGTTTACATGATACTTCGGCTAATAGCAAGAAGCAGACCAAACATAGAGATTCTGGAGACTCCAATCCCGATGAACTTTATAGAAAAAAAAGGTCTAGGCATAGACGTAGATCTAAGGAAGAACGGGACGATAGAAAAGCCTCTCCTAGATCTAAAAGATTTACTAAGAATAGGTTGAAGCGAGAGCTCACCAAAATTAAGTGTTATAGGTGTGGCAATCTCAGACATATAGCACCCAATTGCAAGCTTGAAAACTTGAAAACCTTAGAACTTGATGAATAAATTCATGATAAAGTTTATAGTTTCTCATACACCTCTGGTTCGGAGTCCGATTATGATTCTGAGTCAGGTTCTGAAGAATAAATTAATTTGCCTAATTTATTTGATAATAATCAGCGTGTTAATATTAATGCTTGCGATACTTGCAAAACTGGTCAAGGTGATATTTGTTCCTGTGAAAATGATGAATTTTATAAATTACAATCTCAATTTGAAGATTTGAATATCAACACTATTACTTCTGATAATGTTATAGAACTTTTGAAAGAATTTACCGATAATAATCTACATGAAAACAATTATTCAATTAGCTGTTAATAATACAGATAGTTCTTCAAAAAATTCAGAAAAACAAAAGAATGATTTTGAATATGAATATTCTGCTCCTTATTCTCTATCTGAAATTCATAACAAGCTTAATAAACAAACTATTTCTACAAGAGATTCTACTTTTGATGATCTAAAGAGTGAAATTGAAAATTTGAAAAATGAGATTAAATCTATGAAACAAAATCAAATGATTTGTCATCATCGTCTTACTCATCTTGAAACTGTTAATAACAAAGGAAAAAATATTGCTGAAGATAATACTCTTGCAACACCTTTTAATCCTGAACCTAGACAGGGCATGTTTTGGGAATGATACAGATTGTTACTGCTCATAAATGGTATGTTAAATGCACCATATTGATTAATAATAGCTTTAGTATAACCAATGTTGCTATGATTGATAGTGGAGCCGATGTCAGTTGTATTCAAGAAAGTCTTGTGCCTACTTATAAGTATTTTGAGTAAACAACTCACATGGTTAAATCTGCTTCTGGACATGCTTTAGATATAAAGTACAAATTGTCTAATACTCGCGTTTGCCAAAACAAAGTTTGCATTCCACATTTCTTTTTCTTGGTTAAAAATCAATTATACTCTCCGATTATACTTGGAACACCTTTTATAAATGTTATTTATCCGTTTACTAGCATAAATGCTAAGGGTTTTTCGGCTACTTAGGAAAATCAAAATATTAGTTATACTTTTATCACTGATCCCATTTCTCATGATATTAATTCCTTAATTGATATGAAACAAAAGCATGTTGATTCTTTACAACTTGAATTGTTTAGTATGAATATATTTGATACTTTGAAATCCAACAAAGTACAAGAAAAAATGAAATTGATTTCTAAACAAATGGCCATTGATATTTGTGCTGATTATCGTAGTGATTTTTGGAATCGAAAAAAGCATATTGTTACTCTTCCATATGAAGATGATTTTTCTGAAAATGATATTGCTACAAAATTCCGTCCTTGTCAGATGAACGCCGAATTGGTTGAATTCTGCAAAAAGGAAATTGATAATTTGTTACAAAAGGGTTTGATAAAACCTTCGAAATCACCTTGGTCTTGTACTATTTTTTATGTCAACAATGCTGCGGAAAAAGAACGAGGCGTCCCCAGGTTGGTTATAAATTATAAACCTTTAAATAAATATTTAAGGTATCCTATTCCGAATAAAAAAGACTTATTGTCTAGATTATATGAGGCCAATATATTTTCAAAATTTAATTTGAAATCAGGTTATTGACAGATCCAAATATTTAGCATTCTTATAGAACAACTTTTAACGTCCCATTTGTACAATATGAATGGAATGTTATGCCATTTGGTTTAAAGAACGCTCCGTCTGAATTTCAGAAAATTATGAATGACATTTTCAACCCATATTTGGATTTTATCATTGTTTATATTGATGATATTTTAGTTTACTCAGAAACACTTGAAATGCATATCAACCATTTAGACATTTTCAAGAAAATAGTTATACAAAATGGTTTGGTAATTTCTAAACCAAAAATGAGTTTATTTCAAACTAATGTTAGATTCTTAGGACATCAGATTTGTCAAGGGAAGGTTACCCCAATTCAACGATCGATTGACTTTGCTTCAAAGTTTTCTGATGTTATTACAGATCGAACTCAATTGCAAATTTTTTTGGGAAGCCTGAATTATATATCTCCTTTCATAAAAACTTATCTCGAGATTTAGCTCCTTTATATGATAGGCTAAAAAAGGATCATAAATCACCATGGACTGATAGTCACACCACTTTGGTAAAGAACATTAAACTTCGCGTACACTCTTTACCTTGTTTAACTCTTGCTAACCCTGCTTGACAAAAAATTATTGAGACGGATGCATCAAACATTGGCTATGGTGGGATTCTGAAGAAAATTAATCCCAATGATAAAAATGAATATTTGATCAGCTATTATTCTGGAAAATGGAGTGATGCCCAGAAAAAATATGCTACAGTGGCTCATGAAATGCTAACCATCGTCAAATTCGTATTGAAATTTCAAGATGATTTATATAATCAAAAGTTTTTAATAAAAACTGACACGCAATCGGTAAAATATATGTTTGATAAAGATTTTAAACATGATGCCTCAAAATTAATTTTTGCTAGGTGGCAGGCCCAACTAGTTCTTTTTGATTTTGAAATTCATTATAAAATAGGGAGTGATAACTCTCTTTCGGATTTCTTATCTAGAGAATATTTATCTTCATCAAGAGTTTTCTTTCTCCCTTCTTTACTGATAAAATATTGTTTACTATATTAAAAGTAATTCCTCTCAATAAAGATGTGAAGAAATCATCCTATAGAAAATTATAGATGACATGTTGATAGATGTCTATTCTATTCATATGATAGAAGAAATCGTTAACTTTGACGATGAACTATATTATTATAATAACTATTATGCTGTCGACTAAAATAAAATGTTTCGTTTGCAGGATGGACCCTCCTTGGTTAACCAAGGTCAGAGGAAAAAGCGGTTATACCAGAGGAAGGGGAAGATCATCCCCGGGATCATCAGGATTGTCATACGAATCTTCCTCATCCAGCTCCCTAATTATACAAAGAGGAGGGATGAGTTTGGTAAATCTGAAGACCTCTCAAAAGGAGGCTTCTTCTATACATCTGGAATATATTCCAGAAAATAACTCGTTATACCCACAATTACAAGAGTATCCATCTCAAAAGCAAAGTGATACCTTTGCATCCATAGAAAAAGAAGATGTTGATGATATCAAGTCATATGACCAGATATCCAAAAAAAAAGAAGATATTTCTTTTGGAAAATTCTGATATTTAGTGAAAAGAAGAGCCCTGGAAGATATTCCAGCGATATTTGGTTAACGGATTATACTTCCCGGGTGAGTCATACAAGACCCGATCTTATTATGAGACAATTCTAATAAGCACTGGTAGTGATGAGTTTCAGCATTTTTTAGGTTATAAAACCAGTGAGAATGTTTATAACTTCTCCAATATGATAATCAAACATATTATATCTGTTGAAAATAGGGGAATCTCCACAATGAAAGAAAGGCAGATCAGCCTGAATAAAGTTTCTATGAGTTTTATATATTGGGACTATAGTCGTGCTTTTGATAAGGTCCTCATCTACAACAATAAGAGACATAAGCACCCTGGTTTATAAAAGTTTGTGCGAAGATATTCGTAGAACCGATCCCTAATTGGTTTCTAAACTGGTGGTCATACCATGGTCCAACGATTAAAATCTTACCAGATCCATTTCTTAAGTTATACAAAGAATGGGCTAAAGTCTCGCCCGATCTTAACGCTTTATATCACACATATCATATCTGTTACATTGAAAAAATTGAACAAATATAATTTTTTATTGAATTTTTGATCCCATGGATTCATAAGTGGACTCTAGAAGTAGGTTTTACCGAGAAGCAAATTCCATGTTTATATAGGATCTTTTATAACAATTTTTGGGACAAATTAATGAAAAGAGATCCCAAAACCAAGTCCCTATATGGACAAGAACTGTTGGATCATATTGAAAAAAGGATCCACGAATACTATATCGCCCCTCAGAAGAAAATAATTCAAGATAGCTCAGTAAGGCATATATATTGCCCGAAAAATTTCTATTCAAGACGGAAATAAAGAAGAGGTGAGTAATAATTATATCAAAGAAGTAAAGAAAAATCTACTCCTCAATATAACTCAATACGAGAAATCGGACACGTCCATGAGGAGTGAGACAAGTGATGACATCGCCACCGAAGATATTTAAGAGGCACAACCATACGAGTCAAACAAACTTATCCCACAGGATACTCTACAAAAGGCAGAAGATTTCCTCCGCGAATTAAAGAAGGACAAGATGTAAAGTTTATCTCTACAGCACAAACCATTATCAACAGTAAATACAATGTTGATCAATAATTAATAAATTGTTACTGTAAATAAGGGACCCATGATAAAGGACCCACTTTTACTGTTCGTAGATTCTTTTCCTTTTCTATAAATAAGTTTAGTTTTGTTTAAGAGAGGCAGGTTCAAAAACATATACCTCTCTCTTCTTTCTCTCTCTTTGTAAATCTCTCTCAAGTTTGTAAAGTGTTCAACTTACCAGATTTTTGCCGAAAATAAATATATTGTGGATAGTTTCTCTTATAGGCCCTGGTGTTGGCCACAACTACAAGGTACTTTAATTCTTCCTTTCTTTTATCTTCTTCTCTTTAGAGCTGTGATTATGTCCGGCTAGAAGACGCATATCTATGTCGTATATCTAACTTCACTTTTATATTTACCATGAAAGGTCTAGACTTTATCTAAATATAAATAAATATATGTATGGTTTTCTGACTTGGTTCCGAGATGGTGGTACAGTCAGATTTAATACAACAAGTTATTGGTTGTCTTAGTGACTCCGTCTAGCCAACCGTGGTTCTAAGCCCGTAAATGAGTTGAAAAGGGCGCTCTATATCCGGTTAGAACTGCTAGACATATGAGCTCAATAACATTATGTAATGAATCTTGACAGACCCTTTGCTTGGGTAAAAATGATTAAGTCCTTCCATACAGCAATTAAACTATATAAAAATTTATATATATTTTGATTTGAATTTTCTCCTTGAATTCGAATATTAATGAGCTAGATTGAAGATCACCACGCGAACTACAGCCCGTCTTCGGAGATCCTATCTTGGAAATTTACTAAGAATAGGTCGAAGCGAGAGCTCGCCAAAATTAAGTGTTATAGGTGTGGTAATTTCGGACATATAACACCCAATTGCAAGCTTGAAAAGCTGAAAACCTTAGAACTTGATGAAGAAATTCATGATAAAGTTTATAGTTTCTTATACACCTCTGGTTCGGAGTCTGATTATGATTCTGAGTCAGGTTTTGAAGAAGAAATTGATTTTCCTGATTTATCTGATAATAATCAGAGTGTTAATATATATGCTTGCGATACTTACAAAACTGGTCAAGGTGATATTTGTTCCTGTGAAAATGATGAATTTTATAAATTACAATCTCAATTTGAAGATTTGAATATCAACACTATTACTTCTGATAATGTTATAGAACTTTTGAAAGAATTTACTGATAATAATCTACGTGAAAAAATTATTCAATTAGTTGTTAATAATACTTCTAGTTCTTCAAAAATTAAGAAAAACAAAATAATGATTTTGAATATGAATATTCTGCTCCTTATTCTCTATCTGAAATTCATAACAGGCTTAATAAACAAACTATTTCTACAAGAGATTCTTCTTTTGATGATCTAAAGAGTGAAATTGAAAATTTGAAAAATGAGATTAAATCTATGAAACAAAATCAAATGATTTGTGATCACCGCCTTACTCAACTCGAAACTGTTAATACAAAAGGGAAAAAATATTGCTGAAGATAATACTCTTGCAAAACCTTTTAATCCTGATCCTAGACAGGGCATGTTTTTGGGAATGATGCAGATTATTACTGCTCATAAATGGTATGTTAAATACACTATATTAATTAATAATAGCTTTTCTATAACCGATGTTTCTATGATTGATAGTGGAGTCGATGTCAGTTGTATTCAAGATGGTCTTGTGCCTACTAAGTATTTTGAGAAAACAACTCACATGGTTAAATCTGCTTCTAGACATGCATTAGATATAAAGTATAAATTGCCTAATACTCGCGTTTGCCAAAACAAAGGTTGCATTCCGCATTTCTTTTTCTTTGTTAAAAATCAGTTATACCCTCCGATTATACTTGGAACACCTTTTATAAATGCTATTTATCCATTTACTAGCATAAATGCTAAGGGTTTTTCGGCTACTTATGAAAATCAGAATATTAGTTATATTTTTATCACTGATCCCATTTCTCGTGATATTAATGCCTTAATTGATATGAAACAAAAGCATGTTGATTCTTTACAACTTAAATTGTTTAGTATGAATATATTTGATACTTTGAAATCCACCTAAGTACAAGAAAAAATTAAATTGATTTATGAATAAATGGCTATTGATATTTGTGTTGATCACCCTAGTGATTTTTGGAATCAGAAAAAGCATATTGTTACTCTTCCATATGAAGATGATTTTTCTGAAAATGATATTCCTACAAAATCCCGTCCTTGTCAGATGAACGCCGAATTGGTTGAATTCTGCAAAAAGGAAATTGATAATTTGTTACGAAAGGGTTTGATAAAACCTTCGAAATCACCTTGGTTTTGTACTTCTTTTTATGTCAACAATGTTATGGAAAAAGAACGAGGTGTCCCCAGGTTGGTTATAAATTATAAACCTTTGAACAAATATTTAAAATGGATTAGGTATCCTATTCCGAATAAAAAAGACTTATTGTCTTAGATTATATGATGCCAATATATTTTCAAAATTTGATTTGAAATCAGGTTATTGACATCAGATCCAAATATTTAAAGAGCATTCTTATAGAACAACTTTTAATTTCCCATTTGGACAATATGAATGGAATGTTATGTCATTTGGTTTAAAGAACGCTCCATCTGAATTTCAGAAAATTATGAATGATATTTTCAACCCATATTTGGAATTTAGCATTGTTTATATTAATGATATTTTAGTTTACTCAAAAACATTTGAAATGCATATCAACCATTTAGACATTTTCAAGAAAATAGTTATACAAAATGGTTTGGTAATTTCTAAACCAAAAATGAGTTTATTTCAAACTAATGTTAGATTCTTAGGACATCATATTTGTCAAGGGAAGGTTACCCCAATTCAATGATCGATTGACTTTGCTTCAAAGTTTCCTGATGTTATTACAGATCGAACTCAATTGAATTTTTTTTTGGAAAGTCTGAATTGTATATCTCCTTTTTATAAGAATTTATCTCGAGATTTAGCCCCTTTATATGATAGGCTAAAAAAGGATCATAAATCATCATGGACTGATAGTCACACCACTTTGGTAAAGAACATTAAACTTCGCGTACAATCTTTACTTTATTTAACTCTTGCTAACCCTATTTGGCAAAAAAAATATTGAGACGGATGTGTCAAACATTAGCTATGGTGGGATTACGAAGCAAATTAATCCCAACGATAAAAATGAATATTTGATCAGGTTTCATTCTAGAAAATGGAGTGATGCCCAGAAAAAATATGCTACAGTGGCTTATGAAATGCTAATCATCGTCAAATTCGTATTGAAATTTCAAGATGATTTATATAATCAAAAGTTTTTGATAAAAACTGACGCGCAATCGGTAAAATATATGTTTGATAAAGATTTTAAACATGATGCCTCAAAATTAATTTTTGCTAGGTGGCAGGCCCAACTAGATCCTTTTGATTTTGAAATTCATTATAAAAAAAGGGAGTGATAACTCTCTTCCGGATTTCTTATCTAGAGAATATTTATCTTCATCATGAATTTTTTTTCTCCCTTCTTTACTGATAAAAATTTGTTACTATATTAAAAGTAATTCCTCTCAATCGAGATGTGAAGGAAATCATCCGATGGAAAATTATAGATGACATGCTGATAGATGTCTACTCTATTCATATGATAGAAGAAATTGTTAACTTTGACGATGAACTATATTATTATAATAACTATTATGCTTTCGACTAAAACGAAATGTTTTGTCTGCAGGATGGACCCTCCTTGGATAACCAAGGTCACATGAAAAGGCGGTTATACCAGAGAAAGGGGAAGATCATCCCCGAGATTATGTGGATCGTCATACGGATCTTCTTCATCCATTTATAGAAGAAGATGTTGCGTCGATCAGCATCAACGAAATTAATAATTTGATTTCTCAAAATAATTATTTAGGACTTTACGTTAAAGTTTTGGGTGAACATATTGGTTCTCTTGATAAGAAATTAGATGAAATAATAATAATCATATATATATATAAAAGAAAACCCTAGGCCCGCTTACGTGGCGCCACCACAAAGCAGTATTCTCTTTTAATTTATTTTATTTCCAAAACTAGCCTTTCTCTTTCATGAAAAGTTGTGACTTTCATGAATAGTTGCGATATTTATGAAAAGTGGCGATTTTTATGAAAAGTTACGACTTTTATGAAAATTTTCGACTTTTATGAAGAGTTTTTGACTTTTATGAAAAGTTGTGATATTTCCGAAGGGTTGTAACTTTTTTAAAGAGTTGTGACCTTTACGATAAGGCACAATAAATATTTCTTCACACTACCCTTTGTTGTCTATATATAGAGAAATTTCCTCTTATTTTAAAACAATGCAAATTCTTAACTTCTTCTTCTTCTTCTGGACAATTAAATATTTGTGTACTTTGCTCCTGTTGAGTGGCTCACTCACACCATTATTTTTGTATCAATACACTGGTGAATAAAATCGTTCTATCCTGAGAGGATCTATTCCCTTAAACCTCGAGTACTAGAGGGAAATAATTTTTTTAAGGGGATACTGTGCATTCAATGGGCTCGATTCTTTTCATTTTTTTCCATTCTATTGTTACAGATCCTAGTTTTTTTTTTACAGTCATTTATATATGCTTATATTATTAATTGGTTATTTTTTAGTACATGCATTAAACTTTGTTGTTTAGGTTTTTGCAAAGTTATTGTTATAAGTATTTGTTAGTACAAATTAAATAACAATTGTTAATTAAGTATTAAGAAAGTTTTCTCTACTGGAATTGTTGAAGGTACAGTAAAACAAATCCCTTACAAATCTCTAATTTCTTCATCAACAACGTCATTCCTTCACATACATGAATGAGCAGTTTTGTTCTTGAGAAAATCCACTGAGAGTTAATAACTCTGCATGCCCATATTTTTTGGTATTTATGTTGTTGTTATCTATTTTTACTAAATTTTATCAGTGGATATTATAAGTACTTTAAGGATTGAAAGTTCATTGAAGTGTTAGTCAATTTTTTGAGGTACGTTATTTCAAAAGATAGGATGTTTTGTGGTTAGAATGATTTGTATCATCATTGGATATCTCATAGTTTACTCCATCTAATCTATGTTTTTTCTTGCTGTTTTTTTGTCTCCTTAAATTTGTATTGATTATATTTCGTTTGGTATGTATATGATCTCACTTGGGCAGAATTTTCGTCCTTTTAATGTTTTTCTTTTTGTCTTTCGCAATCGGCTCTTCTAAGTATTTTTTGTGTGAATTATGACTATTTTCGGCAAGCTTAATTTGAAGAATATGAAACAAAACCTATTCTAAATAAACGTAATATCTTAAGCTACAAAAGATATGTCTATTAACATAGATTTGTTGTCCATCATGCTGCAAGTCATTACTGAGCGTTTGAGTTATCTAGGTTAGACTCATTTTTAATTTTTTCATGTTTGAGAATATTTCTTTAGCGTGAGTCTAGAATCCAACATTTCAATATACTTGTACTTTCATAATGCAATAATTATACATACATATTTATGAAAAAGTCGTAAAGTTGTTGGATGAAGCATCTAGAAGGGTCTTCAGAGCAAGAGTTTAATGAAGAATGAATTTTTAAAAGGGTCAACAATATTATTTTGTTGTTGTTTCAAATTTATTTTTTCCTTCTATAATATTTTTTTGAGTTACAAAGTAACAATAACGAAAAGTGATAAACGTTTGACCTCAGACAACTAGATTATCTCTAAAAACAATTATTTATGTTGTTGTGGTGTACATTTTTTAACTACCTTAACTTATTTATAACAAATATTGATTATCGAAAACTTTCACATAATTTTTTTTTCACAAGGAGTTATTGTAACCATAAAATTATCAGATTGTACATTTTTCATGTACAAAATAATAGAAAAAATGATTCTTTATCGCTACATAAAAACATCACTCAATTTTAACAAGACAATTATATCATGAAACATATATTATGTTAAATTATGTAAAAGATAAAAATTATTAGATATCAAGATATTTTTAATCATTCATTATATATTTACTTGAGTTATGTGATAATGTCAAATCATTTAATATCTGTTGAAATGTTCTTAAAATCTACTACAATTTACTTCTTTTATTTCTTATAATAGTCGATTATTGAAAACGTTGTTCAATAACTTAGAAAGATTATTCATGTCCGCGCGAAGCGCGGGTAAATTACCTAGTAATAATAATAATAATAATAATAATAATAAAAAAAAAATAAATAAATTATATTATTATTATTATTATTATTAAGTTTATAAAGTTTCCGACCTACCGGAGTTCAGCCGGAAGTAAATAGATTGTATAGTTCTCTCAGGTCTTGGAGTCAGCCACCCTTTCAAGGTACTATTTATTTTCCGATTATCTCTTTTAGTAATCTTTCTCCAATCTAAGCCCTGACTATGTCAGGCTAAATAATCATATATATGTCGGATATCTAACTTCACTTTTATACTTATCATGAAAGATCTAGACTTTATCTAAATATAAATAAATTTATATATAGTTTCTTGACTTGGTTCCGAGATGGTGGTACAATCAAATCTAATACAACATGTTATTGGCTTTGTCTTAGTGACTCCGTCTAGCCAGCCGTGGTTCTAAGCCCGTTAATGAGTTGAAAAAGGGCGCTCATACCCAGTTAGAACTACTAGACACATGGGCTCAATACCAATACGTATTGGATCTCGACAGACCCTTTGCTTGGGTGAAAAGGATTAAGATCCTTCCATACAGTCATTAAACTATATTAAATTTGCATATATTTCGATTCGGATTTATTCCTTGAATTCGGATGTTAACAAGCTAGATTAAAGATGACCGCGCGGACTACCGCCCGTCATCAGAGATCCTGCAAATTGGTATCAGAGCAGTTACAATTTGCATCGTTCCCAAAAACATACCGTGTCTGGGATCAAGATTTAAGGTTTTGCAAGAGTATTTTCTTCATCCATATTCTTACCTTTGCTATTAGCAGTCTCAATCTGAGTAAGACGATGATCACAAATCATTTGATTTTGTTTAAGAGATTTAATCTCCTTTTTAAAATTCTCAACTTCAATTTTCAAATCATCAAAAGAAGTATGACGAGTAGAAATAGTTTGTTTAGAAAATCTGCTACTAACCTCAGATAAAGAATAAGGAGCAGAGTATTCAAACTTAAAAGCATTCTTCTGTTTTTCAGAATTTTTTGAAAAACTAGAACTAGCAGTATTATTAGCAGCTAGTTGAATAATTTTTTCATGAAGATTATTATCAGTAATTTCTTTCAAAAGTTCTATCACATTATCAGAAGTAATAGTGTTAATGTTCAAATCTTCGAACTGAGATTGCAGTTTATAAAATTTATCATTTTCACAACAAAAAATATCACCACGACATGTGCAAACCTTATTGTCAACAGGCTGATTATTATCAGAGGAGTAGAGCAACTCAATTTCTTCTTCAGAACTAGAACCTGAATTGTAATCGGACTCAGAACCAGAGTTGTATAAGAAACTATAAACTT
Organism: Solanum chiquidenum; assembly: GCA_029582725.1. Taxonomy (NCBI): domain Eukaryota; kingdom Viridiplantae; phylum Streptophyta; class Magnoliopsida; order Solanales; family Solanaceae; genus Solanum; species Solanum chiquidenum. The sequence goes on along the minus strand of JAJOOS010081657.1, from coordinate 6,371 downwards.
TCTCATGAATTTCTTCATCTAATTCCAAGATCATCTTCTTTTCAAGCTTGCAGTTGGGATAAAGGCATTATTAGGCTAAAGGAGTTGAAGGATCAGCTGAAAGACTTGCTGGGTGCACCAGTGTTGTTCGTAAGGAAGAAAGATGGCTCACTAAGAATGTGTATCGATTACCGAGAGCTGAATAAGGCAACCATAAAGAATAAGTATCCCCTTCTGAGGATAGATGACTTGTTTGATCAGTTACAAGGTGCTAAGTGTTTCTCAAAGATTGATTTAAGATTAGGGTACCACCAGATACGAGTTCGGGAGAAAGACGTTTCAAAGACAGCTTTTAGAACTAGATATGGACACTTTGAGTTCTTGGTAATGTCTTTTGGATTAACTAATGCCCCAGCAGTGTTCATGGATCTAATGAATAGTATATTCAGGCCGTATCTAGACTTGTTTGTGATTGTATTTATTGATGATATTTTGGTGTATTCACGTTCAAAAGATGAGCATGCAAATCATCTGCGAGCAGTCTTTCAGGTTCTTCGAGACCAAGAACTTTATGCAAAGTTTTCTAAGTGTGAGTTCTGGTTAGACTCTGTAGGTTTGTTAGGCCATATTGTATCAGATGCAGCCATTGCGGTTGATACACAAAAGATTGAGGTCGTAAAGACTTGGCCCAGACCCATGACTCCGACTGAGGTTTGTAGTTTCTTAGGGTTAGCTGGGTACTATAGAAGGTTTGTAGAGAGGTTTTCTTCAATTTCAGCCCCATTAACGAAGCTGACTCAAAAAGAAACTAGGTTCCAGTGGAATGAGGCTTGCGAGCATAGTTTCCAGGAGCTGAAGGACAGGTTGACATCAGCACCAGTTCTTGCATTGCCAGACGGTTCAGAAGGCTATACGGTGTATTTTGATGCTTCTGGTGTTGGGTTGGGATGTGTTCTAATGCAACATGGTAAGGTTATCGCATATGCTTCAAGGCAGTTGAGAAAGCATGAGAAGAACTATCCGACCCACGATTTAGAGTTGGCTGCAGTTGTGCATGCGCTAAAGATCTGGAGACACTATTTGTATGGCGTTCATGTTGACATCTTCACAGATCATAAAAGCCTTCAATATATCTTTAGACAGAAGGAGTTAAATTTGCGACAACGTCGATGGCTTGAGTTACTGAAAGACTACGACATGGACATTTTATATCATCCAAGAAAGGCGAATGTGGTAGCTGATGCCCTCAGTCGAAGATCTATGGGTAGTTTATCATATTTAGGTGTTGAGAAGAGTGAGCTAACGCGAGAGCTTCATCAGTTAGCTAGCATGAGAGTCAAATTGTTAGAGGCAGAAGATAGTGGGGTAACAATTCAGGACACAACCGTATCATCTCTAGTTGTAGAAGTAAAATCACGGCAACAAGAGGATCCTAGCTTAGATCATCTCAGATCCAAGGCTTAGAATCAACATAATTTAGCATTTGATATAGCAGGAGATGGAGTCCTTATATATAGTGGTCGATTATGTGTTCTGAATGTTGTAGGGCTTCCGCATCGGATTATGGAAGAGGCACATCATTCCCGTTATTCTATTCACCCTGGTTTGACGAAGATGTACCATGATATTAAGGAGATCAATTGGTGGCACGGGATGAAGAAGGACATTGCTGAGTTTGTGGCACAATGTCCTAACTGCCAACAGGTGAAGGTTGAGCACCAAAAGCCCGCTGGGCTAGTTCAGGAAATAGCCATTCCTTTGTGGAAGTGGGAAGTAATTAATATGGATTTTATTACAGGGTTACCTCGATCGCGTCGCAAGTTTGACTCTATTTGGGTAATTATTGATAGACTAACAAAATCAGCCCACTTCTTACCAGTCAGGGCTACTTTTACGGCCGAAGACTATGCAGGGCTCTATATTAGGGAGATTGTTAGGCTACACAGTGTCCCAATATCTATTATCTCTGATAGCGGAGCACAATTCACCACCCATTTCTGGAAGTCCTTCCAGAAAGGATTGGGGACACAGGTTAATCTTAGTACAACCTTTCACCCTCAGACAGATGGACAGGGTGACCGCACAATTTTGACACTCGAGGATATGCTACGGGCGTGTGCGCTAGACTTCAAGGGGAGTTGGAATGACCACTTACCTCTTATAAAGTTCGCATACAATAATAGTTATCATTCCAGCATCGAGATGGCACCTTATGAGGCTTTGTATGGGAGAAAATGTAGATCCCCCATTGGATGGTTTGAGGTAGGTGAGTCAGTGTTGATTGGACCCGACTTAGTATAGGAGACAGTGGAGTAGGTCAAGCTCATACGAGAGAGGTTGCTAACAGCTCAAAGTCGACAGAAGTCATACTCAAATGTGCGATGAAGGGACTTAGAGTTTTGTGTCGATGACTGGGTATTCTTGAAAGCCTCGGCTATGAAGGGTGTTATGAGATTTGGCAAAAAGGGCAAGCTTAGTCCAAGATTCATTAGGCCATACCGGATCCTTCGGAGGGTAGGACGAGTGGCTTATGAGTTAGAATTACCTTCGAGACTAGAATTTATTCATCCAGTTTTCCATGTATCGATGCTACGGAACTGTGTAGGAGACCCTTCTCGGGTTGTCCCGGTTGAGGATGTTAATATCACAAAGGATTTGTCCTACGAGGAAACTCCAGTTGCCATATTACATCGACATGTCCGTAAATTGAGGACCAAAGAGTTGGCTTCGGTTAAAGTATTGTGGAGAAACAGGAATAGAGAAGAGGTGACCTGGGAAGCTGAGGATGACATGAGGTCCAAATATCCTCACTTGTTTCATACCCCAGGGTGATGACATATCAGGTTATATTGGTGCAGTGGGGTAAGATACCTATCAAAAAATTTATATTATTGCTTATTATTATGGTTGTCGTCGTTGTATTTTTGCTTGCACTGTTATTGCGGAGATATAGTGCTTAGCTATTTATGTCGTCTTGTGAGACACTTAGTTTAAAAATATATACGTTACAGGTTCTGGATAGTCACATTCACAAAGGATACTTTGTCTAAACTTTGGAAACTCCTAAGGACATAACCGTATGACTCAGGTTTTTCATTCGAGGACGAATATTTCTAAGAGGGGAAGGATGTAACACCTCAACTTTTCTAAACGTCTAAATTAATTCGTACATTCGTGGAAAGACAAAGAGGGTGAGTAATAAATTAAGAATGATGTGGTATGTCATATTTTAAGTGTTCAAGGGTTGTATCTCAAGTTTTGAGGTAAGGTAAGTCGCAAAATAAAAGTGGGCGAAAGTTATCGTAAGTTCCTTTTTAAAGATTTCTCTAAAATTTGGGTCAAATGTTTCGGAGGTTTTCTCCCAATCTATAACGATTTATGGGCCCCACGACCATTAAATCGAAGGTATACGAGTCTAGTTTCCAATGCATCAAACGGTTTGTTCATACAGCTTCAGAATAGAGAGATATTCACATTTTTGCGAGACTGCGCAAGCAGGCACGTGAGGTGGGTCCCCTAAGTCGGTGGAAGCTTATAAGATAGCATCTTCTTCATTTTTGTTCATTCCAAATCGTGAGAAACCCACGAAAATCAGAGAAATACTCCTCAAATCATCTTTGTGTGTTCATGATCTCTTCTTGGCCTCTTATAAAAAATTTCCCTACGTCGCGAGCTCGTCGTTTTGGTAAAATTTTCAAGGTGAATTGAGCGGTGTAGCTCTGTGGAGGTTGTGGCAGCAGGGTTTTTTTTCAGTAGAGTGATTGTATTCAAGTGTTATGGTGATTTAAAGAAAGGTAGGAATCACCTTTTATCAGTTTACGTATACTTTAGGTCTTGGATTGTAGTTTACGATAGGAATCCGTATCGATTGTCGAATTATCGTAGTAATTTTTATCCTTATTTACTGATTGATTTTACCTTTTTATTTAGTGTTGTAGTGGTGTGGACAGAGGTATCTTCAGCATAAATTATAAAGGAAAATGTATGTTAAGGCTACTCCCTTAGTTCTACATGTTTCCTTAGAGCTTGGGAGTGATATAATAGGGTAGTTAATGTTAGTTATGTTGTAGATGTAATTGTTAGTGGTTGGCTGATTGAGTGGTTATAAACCCTCATTTTAGGCACTCATAATCTGTTCATAACAACCCTAAGTTAGGAACGACTTGGACATTATTCATATATATTGTTTATAGCTAAATTGCTCGCCTTCAGCCTATTTAATTGTTTGTTGTCGCCCTTGGGGCTATTGTGGTTAGTTGTTGAGCTATGAACTGCCTATGGGGCTATGATGTTGTCTAATAGGACTATGTTATTGCCAAAGAGGGCTATGTGTTGCCCACGGGGCTATATTGATGCTAAAGAGTGTTATGTGCTGCCTACGGGGATATTTTGATGCCAAAGAGGGTTGTGTATTGCCTACTGGGCTATGTGATGCAAAAGAGGGCTACGTGCAGCCCACAGAGCTATGATGTTGCCTAAGAGGGCTATGCGCTGCCTACGGGGCTATATCGTTGTCAAAAAGGGATATGTGACTTCTTACAAAGACAAGGGGCTACCGATAAGGTTATGTAGATTGATTTGGCACCTTCTGGTCTTATGGGGGCCTAAGTAGGTGGTATGTTGTTTGTATCTACCGGGCTTATGGGGGGTTGGTTAGGTTGATGTTTGATTGTTATTGTATTTTATTAGATTCAATAGTGGGTTGGCATGCTTATCTAAATTTGATTTCCTTACCTGATTGCTTTTGGTATATTATGATATTTGCTCATTTAGTCTATAGCCTTTCATACTCTGTACATTATTTTGTACTGACGCCCCATTGCCTGGGGGCGCTGCATTCATGTATGCAGGTCCTGGCAGACTATCGAGTAGACCTACCAGCAGCAGGATTGACTTTAATCCGGTTGGCTAGCCCCTTTCCTCTGGAGCTGCCAGAGTTGGGAGGTTTGTTACCTTTTGTTGTATATATCTTTATGGGTAGGCTGGGGCCCTGTCCCGCTAATCTTTACTACTCTTAGAGGCTTGCAGACTAGTGTGTGGGATGTATAGCTACGTTATGACCATACTGGCCTCTGTTGTTGATTTGCTGAAGTTTGTGAGTTGTTTGATATATTGTATTGATATATACCTGTGCTAGTTGGCTATTTATTTATATGATCTCTTGGGAGTAGCTGTTTTTTTTATAGATCAGTTGACAAAGGCCTTCCAAGCCGAGGGCTTAGTTTTAAGCCGAGATATACTTGTTTGTTTTCTTGATTGTGTGTGTGGATGCCATGCGCTAGTAGCAAATGGTTCAGCAGGGTCGGCTCGGGCCTGAGTTTTGGCATTAGGATCTAGTTGCGCCCCTGAGTTTGGGGCGTGACAAGAAGTTGCCTTCCACCCCTGTTCCACAAATGCATAGCCACCAAGAAATTCAAGGTAAGTATTTTAACACTTCTTCAAGTCCTATGATTTCTAACTCAATAGGTGTAGTTGATACTCAAATGCAAGTCATTGCAAGTGAGCAAATTTGTGAACATGTAACTTCATATATGCATAATAGTGATCAAGGGACTAACACTTCTGATATACCTCCCTCAAATAAGCCCACAACAATTAAAACACCAAGGATTATGATAATAGTCATCAATCTCAAAACTTCCCACATCCACCCCTCATGACTTCAATAAACTCACTTCCAATTTTCAGAAACATACTCTTAACCTTTAGAATAAACAACATGTGCATCAAGAAAACTCCCACAGAAACACCAATCATGTGACTTCCTCCAATACTTACAAAAATAACTTATCCCTGAACCTGGTCCATTTACAATCGTTCAGTCTTATGCTACCAGGTTGAGAGCCAACCAAACCAATAATAAAGTTCCCATTGAGCTAACTATCCCAAAAATCACAACTAGATAAGGTCTTTCTGCAGTTATCTTCAAAAAGGATGCTTACATGGTAAATATAGTTGCTAGATGTAAATTTACTTTAGTGGGAAAATTCACCCACACTATGCCTAAAATTGAGCTCATTCGCCAAAGCTTCATCCCCCAAACTCTGTTAAATGGAGGATTCAAGATAGCTCATTTCAATGTAAGGCACATTTATATAGATCTTGATTATGAGGAGGACCATGTATTTGTATGGAACTGAAAATAGATGTATATTGAAGGACAACTAATGAGACTGCAAGTCTGTACTCCTACCTTTACTCCGGAAAAAGAAACTCCCATTGTTCCTGTATGGATTACACTTCCTGAGTTTCCTTGGCATTGCTATAACAAGGAATTTATCACAACCTTGTTATCTCTTATTGGTAAGACCTTATACTTAGATGCAACATCTCCTCAGAAAACTAGAGGAAGTGTCACAAAAGTAAGGTTACAAATGGATGTTACCAAGGAA
>JAJOOS010081655.1:0-30640 GCA_029582725.1 Solanum chiquidenum | reverse complement strand
CTCAAGCCACCTACGCTGTCTCAAGTTCAGATCCCGCTGAGTGAATATGTACTGTAGGCTTCTATGATCAGTAAATACCTCGCAGTGAACACCATATAGGTAATGTCTCCACAACTTAAGCACAAATACCACAGCCGCCAACTCCAAATCATGAGTGGGGTAATTCCTCTCGTGTGCCTTCAGCTGCCTAGAGGCATAGGCTACAACCTTACCCTTCTGCATCAAAACACCTCCAAGTTCAACACCCGAAGCGTCACACAACCCACCTAATTGAATTTCTATCTTAAAAATTCAATTAAACTTTCAAATTTTCAATCGATCCTTCTTCTTCAAGTGTATTCCTAAACACATCTCTTACCAAGATTCAAATATCGAATTTCACTATTTTTCTGCTCAATTTTGTAATAAATCGTTTATTCATCATTTGTAATTACAATAGAATTCAATGTCTATTCCTCTTTGAATAACGGCATTTAATTAATTCTTGAGCCTTTTTCATATTCTATTGTTTGTGCTATATATAGATAAGAATTGAATCTTTTCTATGTTGTAGATTCCTTAGTTTGTCTTGCTTTTTATTGGATTTTTAGAATGACTTATTATTTACTTTCAGAGTTGATTACCGCTAGAGATGATTTGATGCTAAGGGTTAGGATTTGTAGAATGTGTGATCGTATTATTTCGAAGAAAAAACGACGAATAGATCAGTTTGAGTATGATTTTTGAAAGTCTTAATTGTCAAATCACATGTTGTTTTGTTATATCACGTCAATTTGGTTCATGCTATAGTAAGAAGAAAAAAACAAGTTATTTTTTGTTGTTGAAGTCTTAAAATGAACATAAACATGTTGACAAATTTATTTTTACAAAAAAAATAGGTATCGGTTGATGTCTTTTAGGCTTGGAAGATCCCAAGGAAGAACTACATGTCATTGATGGGGCTAACAGTAGGAAAAGAAGAAATGTAATCTTAGATGATAATGAATTAAGCGATAAAGAAACAAATAAGAGCAAGAAATAGAGAGTTTAGCGTAACTTCTCATTTGCTATCCTTATAACTTTGATTTCCTCCATTATATAGCTATCTATATCTTATTAGAGATTTGGTTGATCAATGTTTAATGCTTATTTCTATGTTGGTGAGTAAATTTTGTGTTGTAAATGTGAATCGGTAGCTGAAGTAAAAACTCTTTTGATCTCTAATTCTGATTGACAAAGTGTGGAATGTTTTGAACATAGGGAAGAATTTCAACTAAACTTACAAAGGCACAAAATCAAATTCACAATTTTTGAAATACATCACATCATCTCATTTTACTAAATAAAGACAAATTTAACAGTAATAACAATGTAAGATAAACATTTTACATGAAAAAATAGAGATGCAAACAAAACTATAATAATCAAGATTGTAAGATACAACAGATCATATCTTATAATACCTTTGCCACAATCCTCTTGACAAACTATTGCTGCCAAAATAGTATTGGAACACCTAGCAGGAGCAGAAAGAACCAATATTTGTTCTTTCTCCTCAAGCAACGCTTCAACAGTTTTATTTCTTGAAAGGCCATATCAGTTCCTCCTGAAGATCCATTTATAGCTTCAATACTTCCTCTGAATGAACATGTTTTCAATATCGATTGAATCTAATCTAATTTCTTATAATGTTCATTAATAATAATGACCAGAATTATTTTACATTTGTATTATACCATGCATTTGGTCAAACATCAATAGTGAATTTTTAAACCTGCTAAGCTTCTTCATGTACTTACAGCTCTTCCAACCATAATAGCCTTTAGTCTTGGCACACCTTCGAATCAGTTCTTCACCTTCCGTCATCTGCTTCTTGAACATCTCTATTTCTTCATATCAGACCATTTAAATTTTAGAGCCTTGCTCAAACTATCAATGTTTGCAAACACATGTTGGATTTCAACTAAAGCCTTCTTTGAGCTTGGAAATTGAAAGGGAGTGTGACAACTGCGATTACACCAACAGCAATAACGGCTTTGAATAATATATTTTACTTGAAGTATGAAAACTGAATGAAGGTTCTTAATACAAATAGTATTGTATCATGTTTTGCCTATTAATGTTGTTATTCCTAAGTCCTATTCAACTATTCTTCCATCACGTGACTTTTTCAAACCCCACACATATATTCAATTACATATTTCACGTAATTTGAACCTTAACAAATCGTTTAGTACGACAAGAGCTTGCAATTAGTATATAGTTTACTCTTCAAGTAATTGGAAAACCACTTATAAGGGAAGTATATTGTTCTTTTTGTTTCAATTTGTTTTACGGGAAGTTCACGGGTCAAGGATCACTTCTTTCATATATATCCATTACCAAGTACACTGTCTGTCTGCTGATTTGAGTATAAATTTCATCATCCCCTCATTGGAGTACTAGGCAGGAAGCAGAAAGTGGTTGATTCAGTAAGTCAGTTAATAATGAGAGTTGAAAAACAAAGGGAAAAGGCTAAAAAATGCCCTTACCTATTAAAAAAGGTTAAAAAATGTCCTCCTTCCATCTATTGATTTAAAAATACCCTTAATATTTTTTTTAGGCTCAAAGATATCCTTTAGTTAACAGAAATATTACTGGAATTTAACTAAATAAGTGGCCCACATAATTTTGTTTTTTTATCAAATAAATAAATCTTACATTCAAGCCCATTTTTGATAAATCTAACCCAATTTTTGCATCTTTAATTTTATACCTCATGTTATTTGCTTGTTTCGGTACCATGGAGATTTAAACTTTTGTTTGCTCATCATCTCTGACTAAATCACTTTTGAAAAGGATTAAAGCTAGAATTTTTTCTAAATTTAGGATTAGTTCAAACTTCATACATATGGGTTTATGAAGCATTACATGAAAATATTTTAATTGGTTGCTTTCATCTCTTGTTTAATCCGTATATCTGATTTTTTAAATAACAAGACTTTGCAAACACATTGAGTTTATAAATATTCTGCTAGTTTTGAATTGGAAATTGTTCTTAAAGAAAGAAAGAAGAGGAAGAAAAACAGAAAAAACATTCAAATTGACAGTGAAACAGGTTTGGGTTGGGTTGGGTTTATTTTATTAGATAAAAAAATTAGCTGGACCAATGAAATTTTGCCACTTGTGTAGTTAAATTCCACATCATATTTCTGTTAATTAAAGGGTATTTTTTATCCTAAAAAAAAAGTTGAGGGCATTTTTAAACCAATAGATAGAAGGAGGGCATTTTTGAACCTTTTCTAACATGTTAAGGACATTTTTGAGCCTTTTCATAATGGGAGGAGGGGGAATACATGTTTTATACCCTTCTTAGTGCTAATATTTTTTTGTAATTATATGTGGCACATTGTAGTACGTGATAATCATATCGTGTACAGAATAATCTATACAACAATTATTAATTTTTTGATGTGATCATACTAGTATTCATTTCTTTCAAACATAGTTGTCTAACCAATTATAGTATTATATAAATCATTACGAATAGTCTTGATAATTAGTCCAGTTATAATTGAAAGGGGAAATCTTTCATAATTCTCTTCGTATTCTAATATACCTATGAAGGTCAATGTGTAGTGCACTATATAGGGGAATGTTAACTTCTTAGTTTGAAGGCATTTGAAATATTTCCAATGTTTTACGACAAATCAAATGTTAAAATAACAAAATTTACAAATCATAACTAGAATAATTATGATATCCCATCAATATCCAACTCGGAGAGGATACTATTCATTTATCTTCACATTGCTGCTTGCTTTAGAGACTAAACAATGGAAATAATACGCAATAATCGGCCAAGTAACGATAATAAGAAAGACTAGGGGTACAACTCTTTAGATCCCCAGTCGAAATCATCCAACATCAAATTGTATAAGACATTAATGATATATTAACCCAACCCAACTCCAACTTTCGATCACATTTTAGTTGAAACGTTACCATTAGACCTCAAATAACATATAAGACATACAATCATAGGTACCACCACCAGTAGCAATCATGTATATATATACTTGCTTGATACCATATCTCTTTAAAATAATCTTTCAACCAAAATGGAACTTGACAATAAAATATGGTCAAAGAAAGACTTTGCAAGTCAATTAATAATTGTCCTTTCCTTTAGCCTCTTGCATAGCTTGAAGCATCAACAGTACTGAAAAGGGAATCAGACTGAACCAACAATCAAACAAAAATAGTTTCTAACTTGATTTCAAAACTAAAAGAGTAATGACAGACCGCTTTGTGAAGTTTTCGAGCTTTAGTAATCATAATACAAAATCATAGTTTTGAACCAGGATGTGCCTACTGTGGCAGCAGATAACTGATGCCTCCTCCTATCAAATAAGATAAATTGCCTAATTTCATGCACAATCAAACTCAGGTTTCAGAGCGCGATCCAGATTTAGTCGGAGCTACAATGTGGGATTCAGACACCGGGTGGGAAACCAAGAAAAAAATATTGAGTTGAGGAAACTGTTAAATTTTCCAGCATAGGCTATGAGTTCAAGTGAAATATATGTCAAACAAATACTTTGAATTATATTTATTGAAGATTGTAATTAATGTATTAATCATGTGTTAGATTTAGTTAGTCAACTAATCCATTAATTAGTTAGAAGCTGTTAATTAGTTAGATTAGTTAGTTACATTCTTTCTAGAAGATTCCATTGCAAATGTTATGCTCATGTATATATACCCCAATTGTAAATGAAAGCAAGTACTTTTCTCATTTTCAATAGAAATACAGTTTTCTTTTCTCTCTGCATTCAATTCAGTTCCGCCATTGATGCAGTTTTAATATGGTATCAGAGCGAAGGTTCGCTAATTCCGATCGAGCTATCTCGATCTAATCCAGTTCATCGAGTTATCTCGATTAATGCAGTATTTCAATTTCTGTTTCTTCTTCCTTCTTTCCTGAATCGAAATCATGGTTGTTGGTGAAAGTTCGTCTGCTTCTGAAGGTGTCACCATTACTAACAATGATTCAACAAGTGCTCTGTATGTGCATCCCTCAGATAGCCCAGGGATGATGCTTGTTCCTGTTCAATTCGATGGAGCAGGTTATCGATCATGGAGAAGAGGAGTAATGCGAGCTCTGTCAGTGAAAAACAAACTCGGATTCATCGATGGAAGCTGTGTGAAGCCAGCTGCGAATTCATCCATGTCACGCCAATGGCAGAGGTGCGACGACATGGTAACATCCTGGATTTTGAATTCTTTGACCAAAGAGATTTCGGATAGTGTAGAATATGTTGTCGATTCTGTGGAACTGTGGAAGGAACTAGAAGATCGCTATGATCAGACAAACGGAGCTAAGTTGTATCAAATTCAGAAGGAAATCAATGATCTCACACAGGGGGTTCTCGACATCACTGTTTACTATAAGAGGATGAAGAAATTATGGGAAGAACTAAGCACATTAAACGTGAAAAATCAGTGCAGTTGTATTTGTGTGTGTGGTGCCAAGGATAATATGCATAAAACAGAACAAGATCGTCGCTTAATTCAGTTTCTTATGGGACTAGATGAGATATATACAGTGGTGAGGGGTAATATTCTTATGATGAACCCACTCCCTTCAATGGCACAAGCCTTTTCATTGTTAATTCAAGAGGAAAAGCAGAGAGAATTTCGACCTTCTGGTCGAATGTCCATGAATGCAACTTCCCTAAATGCAAATGTTGTACCCAACAAAGGCAACTTATCAAGGAATTTTAGAACTAACTATGCTGGAGGTAACAACAACTCTGGAGGAAACAATAACTTTTCAGGTAACAATTTCTATCAAGGTAGCAGTAGTGGAAGAAATGCCTTGATTTGTGACTTCTGCAAGAGACCAGGTCATACCAGAGATAGATGCTACAAGATACATGGTTATCCCTCGAGTAACAACAAAGCACCTAATTACAATAATCAGCCTTATAGACAAAACAATCAGAACTTCAAAGGAAAGAGGGTGATAGCTAATGTGCATGGAGGTTTTGCTGATGCAATGTCTACTAATTCTGCTAATGGGGAAGAAGTTTCACAAAGCAATGGTTGTTCTAATGCTAATATCACAAAGGAGCAATATGGACAAATCATGGATTTGATCCAGCACTTTCAGAATGCGAATATAGGGGAGAACTCCAACACCAACACTTCAAATGCTAATGCCAACTCCATGAACTTTGCAGGTATTGATGTTTGTTCTTCTTCTATTGATATTGATAAACCTGTATGCAAATGTTTTGAATCAAATCTTGATATGTGGATCATAGACTCAGGGGCATCCAACCATGTAACCTTTAACAGAGACCCCTTAACCAATATTAAAACCTTACCATACCCTTTATTAGTTTCACTGCCTAATGGGTATAGAGTTAAAGTAATTGAATTTGGTGATGTGTTAATCAATTCTCAGATTACTTTACATAAAGTGTTATATGTTCCTTCATTCAAGTACAATCTCATTTCAATCCATTCTTTGGTCACTTCCATGAAATGCATAGTTTTGTTCACTAGTGCATTATGTCTTTTACAGGCCCCTTCAGTGACGAGGCCTCGGGTGATTGGTAATTGCAGAGATGGACTCTACTTTCATTGTGCAAAATGTTTGAAGACTCCTGATAGTGTCACTACTGGACCTATATGTTGTTGTCTTTCTAATAATAGTCATATTCCTTTTTCTGCCACTGTTAGAAGTGATAATTTTGTTGCTACTAAGCCATTTCATGACATATCTTCTCAAGCTTTTCCTAGTTCCCTCATCTGTACTTCTACTGCAAGTAATGATAATTTGTTGTTTGATAATAAATCATGTGTGACTACAAAAGACAGTGTAGACTTGTTGTGGCATAACAGGCTTGGCCATGTACCTTTTGTTAAGATGAGGACTATCTCCACACTTCCAGCTAATTTTTCTCCAAAACAACCCTTCTTATGTACCATTTGCCCTATGGCAAGACAAGAAAGATTGCCCTTCAAACAAAGCAGTAGCCAAACCAATTCCAAATTTGAGTTGCTTCATGTTGATCTATGGGGACCATACTATGAACCTACTTATGATAACTATAAGTACTTCATCACTCTTGTGGATGATTATAGTAGGTCTACTTGGACCCATCTCCTAAGTACTAAAAGTAATGCCCTTCATGTCTTAAAAACCTTTACAAGTATGGTGGAAAATCAATTCAAAACCACCATAAAATGTATCAGGTCTGATAATGACCTAGAGTTTACTAACAATGAGGCAGTTCAGTTCTTTCTAAATAAAGGCATTGTCCATCAGAAAAGTTGTCCATATACACCACAACAAAACAGTGTGGTAGAAAGAAAACACAAATACCTACTAGAAACAGCCAGGGCACTTTTATTTCAATCCAAACTGCCCCTAAAATACTGGGGATAGTGTATTCTAACAGCTACCCACCTAATAAACAGACTTCCTTCAGCCCATCTCCACAATAAATGCCCATATGAATTACTATACAATAGAAAACCAAGCTACAATCAACTCAGATCCTTTGGATGTCTTTGCTACCCCACTGTACCTAAAGTTCTCAGAAACAAGTTTGAACCAAGAACCACACCTCATGTTTTTATGGGATATCCTTTTGGAACTAAAGGCTACAAGGTAATGAGTCTTGCCACAAAAAGGATACATGTGTCTAGAGATGTAGTATTCCATGAACATATTTTTCCTTTTTCTTTATCCTTAGAAAAATGTACTTTTCCTTCTGCTCTTAGAGCTATCCAGAACATTTTTCCTAATTCTGTTGATTCTTTTGATTGTACTGATTCAAGGTCTCATAACAATTATGTAAATGATCAAAGAATTGAAATTGATGCAGACAGTAATTCATTTCCTAACTCTGAATCCTTACCTATTAATGAACAATCACCACCTTCACAATCCATTGACCACTCTTTACCACATGTTGGAGAACACCAGTCCATACATCCATCTCAACCTTTACAAAGGAAATCACATAGAGAACATAAACTTCCATCACACTTAAATGACTACATTGTTACCATACCCACCACCAGACCTCTCATCAACACTACATATATTCATCCCAACAATCACATTTCACTCAAAGCATTGTTCACCAGACACCATCACATCTCCCCTGATGTCCTTGCATCTAATAGTCAAGCTTTGGTTGAGAATGTTTGTCATGACAAAAAGCCATTATCATATGAAGAAGCATCTATCAGTCCTGCTTGGCAGTAAGCCATGACTCAGGAATTTGAAGCCCTTTATGCCAACAACACATGGAATCTTGTTGAATTACCAGCAGGGAAACAGGTAATTGGATGCAAATGGGTGTACAAAGTTAAGCATAACGCAGATGGGAGCATTGAAAGATTCAAGGCAAGATTAGTAGTGAAAGGCTACACTCAACAGGCTGGAGTGGATTACACATAAACATACTCACTAGTAGTAAAAATGACAACTGTCAGGACCTTGGTGGCATGTGCTGTAAAGAAAGGATGGAGTATGTCTTAACTTGATGTCAACAATGCATTTCTTCATGGTGATCTACATGAAGAAGTGTATATGCAAGTACCACAAGGTCTTGAGGTTCATGATAACAGACTAGTGTGCAAGCTTAACAAATCACTTTATGGACTTAAGCAGGCTAGCAGGCAATGGTATGCCAAGTTGACTGAAGCTTTGTCCCTCAGAGGATACTCACACTCACATCATGATTACTCATTATTCTACAAGAAGTCAGGATCTCTGGTAGTATTTTTGGCAGTATATGTAGATGATGTTCTTCTCACAGGCACAGTTGAAATCACACAACTAAAGCAGTATCTGGACAACACTTTCAAGATAAAGGACCTTGGTAAACTTCACTATTTTCTAGGACTGGAAATTCTTGATACAGCAGGAGGTGTGCTCATTTCCCAGAGAAAGTTTGTGTTGGACCTGTTAAGAGAATATGATTGTTTCAACTATGCTCCACTATCCTCTCCATTAGATCCAAATGTTAAGCTGAGAGCTAAAGAAGGAGCACATGTCTCTGATCCTACATACTACAGAAAATTAATAGGAAAACTGAATTTTCTCACAAACACTAGATTGGACATATCATTCAGTGTCCAACAATTAAGTCAATTCATGCAAGATCCCAGGATTCCCCACTTACAAGCTGCATTTCATCTGCTCAGATACTTGAAACAAGATCCCACATTAGGGGTACATTTATCAAATGATCCTAACTGTACAATACAAGCCTTCTGTGACTCTGATTGGGTCTCTTGTCCAGATTCCAGGAGATCAGTGAGTGGATATTTAGTTTTACTCGGGAACAGTCCTATCAGTTGGAAATCCAAGAAGCAAGAGACCATTTCCTTATCATCAGCTGAAGCAGAATATAGGTCACTCAGAAAAGTGGTAGGAGAACTTACTTGGTTACACAAATTGCTCATTGAATTAACTATACCTGATCCTTCTCCCACTGTTGTTTACTGTGATAGCCAATCTGCTATACACATAGCTCATAACCCTATTTTTCATGAGAGGACCAAACACATAGAAGTTGATTGCCATTTTGTACGAGATAAACTTCAGGAGGGGCTCATATGCTTACAACATGTTTCTACTAATGATCAACTTGCAGACATCCTTACCAAGGCTCTTACTGGAGTTAAGCATTCAACTATCCTAGACAAGTTGGCTATGAGATTATCACCACCAACTTGAGGAGGGGTATTGAAGATTGTAATTAATGTATTAATCATGTGTTAGATTTAGTTAGTCAACTAATCCATTAATTAGTTAGAAGCTGTTAATTAGTTAGATTAGTTAGTTACATTCTTTCTAGAAGATTCTATTGCAAATGTTATGCTCATGTATATATACCCCAATTGTAAATGAAAGCAAGTACTTTTCTCATTTTCAATAGAAATACAGTTTTCTTTTCTCTCTGCATTCAATTCAGTTCCGTCATTGATGCAGTTTTAATAATATTACCAATAATCATAGAGAAAAGTTCGTCGTGACAGAAAAAAAAACAATATGTGCCATTTTCAGCTATACTTGATGAAATTTTGAATGGAATTTAGTGGTTTATCTATCGATTGTTTAATAGATGCTAAATTGGATAAGCTTCCTTTTCTATCATCATTTCAAAATAATCTCCATAATATGATTTAATTAAAATAAGAGATAGTAGTATGACTACATAATACAATGAATATAAAATTGACAATTAATTCAAACACAATTAATTTAAAGTTAGAAAAATAAAGCAAGAAAACAGACAAAACATATGCATTCTATATAGAAAGAGTTGGGACAGTAAATGAAAAACGTTCTCTTAAAACACAGAAATGTAAAATCAACATCTCAATTTCTTCACCAATACCTCAACAAAGGTAACAAGACATGCTGAAGGGGAATCCACTAAAGCAATTGCTTTAGGCCCCTCAACTTAGAAGGTCCCAAAATATTATTTTATGTGTTGTAAAAGTATGAATAAAAGATATTAAATTTTATATTGCTTTCTTAAAATGTGATCAAAGTTACTGGAATATAATACTAATTCAAATCTATCTTTATTAAGTAAAGTTTTTTTATTTTTAGTCGAGATATATAAACCGAATAACATTTTAAAAGAAACTGATTTTAAACCTCTTCTTTTAATCTTTAAATGAGATAATTTATTGATTTATTTTAGATCACTAATTTTAAAAATCTTTTTATTTTTTATTTTTTATTTTTATGTATCAATCAAATACCTTCACATGAATTAGAGAATAATAAACATTATGTAATATATAAAAAAGATGAAATCTCTTGTTTTTTTTTTACTTGGGGAAGGGAGAATGAGAAGGGGATTATAAAGTGAGAATCGAATTCTCACCAATAAAGTGAAAGTTTAGATAGTCAATCAACTGAACTATTAAGATTTTTTTATTAAGTCTCTTTTACCGTTGATTATATCATTTTTTTTACTTCAAAATACAACAACATATCCGGTGAAATTCGACAAAGTGAGGTCTAGGAAAAGTAGAGTATATATAGACCTTAATAACCGTTAGTATATGTTTCTTATACAAATATTTATTTAAATTTGAGAGAATAAAGTGGATAATCAAGACAAGTACAAAATGACAATATACCATTAAAAAAAAACTAGAATAAAAGTATGAAATTTTATTAAATAAATTTAAGGTCTCATATAAAATTTGGCTTTAGGCTATCAATTTCTTTGAACCACCCCTGAAAAGAGCAATAAAAATCTAGACTCGGCAAATTTTTATTTTGACATAAAAGTACAGTGTATGCTATGTAAATATTCAATACTTTGTGTATACAAAATAGAAAAAAATTATGTTTAAGTATTTTATAATAGATCATGCAATATTGAGAAAATTATATTAAGGAAAAATGTTACCATAAAAAAAAACACGTTTTAGAAGAAAAGATTGATCAAAAAGTACAATATAGCTTCTTGTGAGATATACGACTCTGCGTTTATGTTCTACAATATTGCAAAAACCTTAATTTATTTCTATTATTCAGATATTAGTTAAGCATCTTTCATAAAGCTTAATGAAGTCACTTATGACCACTTGAAGCACAGATAAATTACCTTCGTGCGATCCCCTAAACCAAAATAAATGTGAAGTTCGCAATAGTATATGTAAACAGTAATTTAACAAATTGGTTTTTTTCGAAAATTCACCACAGGAAAAAGTGACAATCATCCATCATATTTGCGTTCTATTTTGTGGCAAATAAAACGTTGCAAAGTTGACATGAATAAACACAAGAAGATCATTTTGAATCAACATTTCAAAGATCCCATTCGGATAAATGAAAAGCAGAAGCACTGAAAAGATGAGTTTTAAGTTACACGGCGTCTAAACTATACACCAAGGAAGAAGCAACTGTACTTTGAGGTGCTACATGATTATAGGATGCCAAATACCACATACAGGATAACACCTGAATCACAAATTGTTCAATGACAGTAAACAACTGAAAAAACATCGAAATCAATCCTACGAAATTGCAAATTAGATGCACTAGAACATGCCAAAATGAAAGACCAAGCTACAAATACTCGCAAAGTCAGCTTTCTTGTTTTCATCCAACGAATATTACAAGATCACCTGCATATGGAAATTCAAAAAAACAAGAAAATTAGTTGAATTTTTAAGTATTTAAGTAAATTCCTGTCAGAATAAAAAACTCTGTGCTGAGGACAGTATTGAAATGCAACATAATAGCCATGAAATTAGACACAAGTTTTATCCATGATTATGACGTCTTATTTGGCTGCCACTTAAAACTTCCTTTCAGCAAGTAATTTAGAAGCTTGAACAAGTCATGTAGAAGAGCTTTCAGCACGGGCATCTTGACAATTCAACTAATCTAACATCTCCCACTAGAACAAATATCAGATAATTCTACCACCAAGCCAACTAGAAATAAATCGTCTAACGCTCTTTTGCCTCTGCTAAAATTTGAATCCTTGTCTCCCATAGTTTTCACTCCACTTCAATTTTTATGCACAACTATTCAAATCCCCACCAAAACAGATATCAGATAACTTTACCACCAAACCTTTGGCAACTAGAAATAAATAATCTGATACTCTTTAGTCTCTACTAGTATTTGAACCTTAATCTCTCATGACTGTCATCCATTCAACTTTTATGCACAAACTTACATGGTCGGAGAGGAGGAGGAGGCAGAGTCATCCTCAAAGGAGGAGAAAAGGGAATTACCTAGTGTTGTAATAGTTGGGGTAGTCGATAGTAATTGGTAGTATTAGGAGGAGGACAAATTATTCAAGCTCAAAAGTCAAAACCTTAACCTAATTGAAGGGCAGTGACATTAACATTGTCAGAATCTTGTCCATAGTTCATGTAGTATTGGAGGGAAAAGGCAAACCTAAAGGATGTAACCATTTCTTACCATAGTAGGAGGAGGAGGAGAAAGTAAAAAAGGAAAAAGAAGGGAAATAAACAAAACCCCTTCTTAATTTCCAACTTCAACCTATTCAAGCCCTAAACCTTAACCTAATTGAATGGTAGTGATATTAACATGGTCGGAACCTTGTCTATGGGAGTTAACCTAGTATTGGAGGGGATAATGCAAACCTAAAAGATGTATTCATTTCTTATAGTTGTAGGATGTGGAGGAGAAATTATTCAAGCGCTAAACCTTAAATCTAATTGAAGGGTTGTCACATTAACACGATCAGAATCTTATCTATTGGAGTTAACCTAGTGTTGGAGGGGAAAAGGCCAACCTAAAGATGTAATCATTTCCCATCATGGCCGTACTACATAAAAGGGAAAATATCAAATCCTGAGGGTTCCCAAACAATCAACAAGATTTGACAATATAAATATATGGCATAGATTAACAAAACCATGCAACTTAACTTCTCACTCCAATTCCAAATAAGCAAAGGGATCTACTCCTTTCCTATTGGGTATATTTTTCATGTTTTATCCGTATAAGGATGAGCTTGGAAATAGACATTGATACCCATCCAATCTCTCCTCACCAAGCACAATAAGCAATTTGGTAGCACCATTTTCTCTATCATGATTAATGTACCTAACCGTATGACCTATACTACTGTGGATGATTGAGTGGGGGGGGGGGGAGGGATTAAATAATACACAGATAACTATGAGGCATATATACAAAGTATGGAGCATGTAAGCTCTCCAGAAACCTCTATCCTTATTTACAGACTATCCTTAGAAGTTGTGTTTGCTCAAGCGATGATTGATAACCCTTAGCCAAATGCTCCTCCAACTGATTAAAAACTTAGACCATCTTAGGAAAGGTGATGGATACAGGGAAAACAAATTGTTTCACTTGGAATTGGTATTCTTCCTATCTATGTTAGGGGTCGTTTGTACAAACATTGATAACGCAGGGATTGTTTTTTGTCAAGTGTTTGGTTCATTGCTTCCCACTTAATCTTGTGTTTGATTTAAAACTCTACAAAAAAATTCTTTCCTATTATACCCTTGTGTTATTATGAGATTGTTTATTTCATGTAATTGAGTCAAGGTAGATAACCGCCGGATAATATTATTATTTTTTGTAGGATTTTCTTTTAACTAGTTAAGTTAAATATATATATTTGAGGTATGATGTACCACTAAGGAGATCCTTGATGGCATGGTGTATTTCTAAATTTTTGTTGGTCAAATATATTTGAAACTTAACATAGATTTAAGACTACTTATATTGTTCAATAGCTAAAGCTTATTAAAAAATAGTTCAAGTGGTTAGTCGACAAACTATATTGAATAAAAAAAGAAGAAAAAAATATTAGTGAAATCATTAAATTACACTAAATGAATTGGAGAATTAAAAAGAACATTTATAATTATATCAATATAAATAAAAAGAAAATCAAATCACAAAAGAAATTTAGGAAAATGAATAAAGATTGCAAATTTAGGAAAATTACAAAACTATCCCTTTATTCATTTTCCTAAATTTCTTTTGTAATTTGATTTTCTTTTTATTTATATTGATATAATTATAAATGTTCTTTTTAATTCTCCAAATTCGTTTAGTGTAATTTAATGATTTCACTAATATTTTTTTCTCCTTTTTTTTATTCAATACAGTTCGTTGACTAACCACTTGAACTATTTTTTTTAATAAGCTTTAGCAATTGAACAATATAAGTAGTCTTAAATCTATGTAAGTTTAAGATATATTTGACCAACAAAAAATAGAAATACACCATGTCATCAAGGATCTCCTTAGTGGTACATCATACCTCAAATATATATATATATATATATATATGACTTAACTAGTTAAATAAAATAGAAAATCCTACCAAAAAAATAATATTATCCGACGGTTATCTACCTTGACTCAATTACATGAAATAAACAATCTCATAATAACACAAGGGTATAATAGGAAAGATTTTTTTTGTAGAGTTTTAAATCAAACACAAGATTAAGTGGGAAGCAATGAACCAAACACTTGACAAAAAATAATCCCTGTGTTACTAATCCCTGCATTACTAATCCCTGCGTTATCAATGTTTGTACCAAACGACCCCTTAGGGGTAGGTTTAACAAACCTTGGATTAGTTATCCCTCCATTTCCTAGGGATAAAATAAGACTACATATGGTGTATAATCCATGGATTAAATAAAATAAAGTAACCAAACAATGTATTAGATGGACTAAATTTTAATCCATGGACTATTCTATTTAATACCGCCTACCAAACGAGTCCTTATAGTTTTTATGGACTAAGGGTGATACATTAAAATCAACCCCAAACCAATAAAGTTACCAGCATTAGTCATTTTCGAGGAACAAGCCTTACACAATTGAAGACACTGGTACCAGAGGGCAAGAAAATTTTGTCGATGTCACTAAAACCCCAATCATTCTATTTGAGACAGAAGGAAAGATATTTATACTTGGCATGAATTTATAAGCGCTTACTGATTATCCTCTCATCACACCACCAGTGGAGGAGCATTAGTTCATTATAGGAAGACTTTCAAGTAAGGTGCATAGTGGGGAGCAAAAAACAAAAGCTAACTAGATAGGCAAGTTGAGTCATGTTGTTCCCTTACATCCACATACAACAAAGACAGTTTGCAGTGGTTTTAAGGAGAACATTGATCTGGCTCGCATAAAAAGGTTGCATAAGTTGAAGGACCACCATGCAACCCATTGAATGAAGCCTCATGGACTGTCTCCCTCCTCTTTACAAGTTACCTTTTAACAGGACTAAATTAATTAAGGTGTTTGGGAACAGAGTAAGGCAAGAGTGGAGAGATAAATAACAGCATTATCTTTTGTATTTTAGATTGACAGAGTACTCTATTTTCACAAGTTTGACCTGGTATTTCAAGCAAATCTCCGCTTTAATGTAATGAACCCTCAGAAACTCTACTTTGTTAATTACTGACAGAGAAGGAATATAGGATTATGACATAACAGCATCTTTTACATCAGCAATGTATTATGCCAAAATAAAATGAATAAATTCTACACTAATAAAACCAACAAAATCTGGTTGCCAAAGAAGAAAATTAGAATGAAACAGACGGGGCATCTGCCTCCACAATCAATCCCTATTCCCTACTGAGAATGGAAAACTTTCTATATAACTTTCACCTCATGAGACACAGTATCTAGACATGAAGCATCTACCGATTAGGAAGTGGGGATATCCTATCAATTTCCAAAGTTTTCTTCGACTGCAACCTGAACTAACTTCAACTTACTTTATAGAGCTCTTTTTGATAGATAGTATGTACGAATAGGACAAATTTTAAAGAGGTCTTTCATAAATGCAAACTGTACATAGTTAAGTTCTAATTTGGATGTACAACAGATGAATCAGTAAAAATTTATAAGGAAGTCATTAAGAAGAATTTAATTGGTGAATTTGCTGCAAAGGAATTGCTTTTGATTTGTCAGATATGAAAGCAAGTTTTGTAGATGCGGAGGTTTAAACTCATGCTTCCAATTGCAGATGCACGAGTTGTCACTGAGTTATAACACAAAAAGTTTCCTTTTTCCATTTACAAGCAAAACATGAAAACCGTTTGACCCAACATGCAGGTTTCTCAACATATCTCTGGCCAAACCACACTAGGGGGTGGGGATATTTGTCAATGAAGAGCTCAAAGTTTTCTGTAATCAATACATAATTAAAAAATGGAAAATATTTTCAACCTGTTCCTTAGTAGTTGATGCTTGTTATCAAGATAATGAACAAAATTTGCGAACAAAGAGGACTTTGTTATGCCAAATACAGAAATGTTTTTTCATAAATATCCAAAAAGGAAATATAGCTAGCATATTAGTGCACAATTGCCTTACTTATACAGGTTGCTCCTACAGACAAGAAACCAGTTCGTCAACCTTTGCTACTCTGAACCCATATATGACCAGAATCACCATGCTTTATTTCAGCTCACCATCATCTCACAAAACAGCACTGGACGATGGCTGTTGCTACAGTTTCAGAACCCCTATTCACTGGAAATAGGCCACTGATGCTGTCCCTCTCCCAGGATACCTCTTAGTGTTTATTTTCTTACAAAAGTTACCTCTAGTACATCAAAAACACAAAACAGTTTAAAATGACCTTCCCCAAAACACTCCTTAGAACTCACGATACAATGATGCAGCTGTGCAAGCCTATAGAACATATCCCATTGAAGTAAGCTCATGACCTTCCTTAAATACCTCTTGCAAAATAGTTCATTTTGGCAGCAATATTTTAATCCCAATTGAACTAGGACTATATCTTAAAAGTAACTTGCAACTTGAACAAACAACAAAGTGTATAAAATCTGATGAATATGAAAGCCCTAGATAACTCATGAATGTGGCAGATGAATACAAAAGCCAAGAACTGATATTGCTAAAGCAATGACGAGGAGTCTCTTAAGCAGAACAATGAGTAACACCATTCCCCCACATCAGCCAAAGCTCTTCCCTTTCACTTTCAACTTTCAAGAATGGCAAAACTGAACAAAAACAAACGCAAAAACTTCTAACGACATTCTGGGAATTTCATCTATCTTGTTGTCCAGTAGGGTATTGAACACATGTATCACCATAACTTTCTCCATTACTAGTTTAGCCAATAGATTTCAACATTTCTCTCTAGTCTCTACTTATATAAATGTCAACAGTACTAGTCTACGCCCATGAATTTCAGTCATAAGCAAAAAAGTAGATTCTGGCACAAACAAAAAAAGGCCATTATTCAACAATTGAATCTGCTCTCAAAAGCAAAGGCATTTCAAAGTAACGCCTTTTTAGTTCTCCCAGGCAACTTTATAAATAAAACATGCATCTTAATGAACGCGTTTTAACATTGATTTTACATGGAATACATGTGAGTAAAACATTTCCTGCCAAAAATATCTGAAATTTGCAAACGATATCCTTCTCTGACAAAAACTCGTATATCATATTATTTGCAAATTGCATAGCCTCAAAAGCAAAGATATGAGCGCAGACAAAAATTGAGTCAACACAAATCATTACACATGATTAAAACATTTCCTAGCAAAAAAGACCTTGAATTTGCAAAGAACAAAATCTTCTTAAAGAATTGAAATTGTAAACGGTATGAGTACTCACAGGAGAAATCACTTGGCAACCATCCTGGCAATGAATTCCTCGTACTTAATCTTTCCATCTGATCCAACATCAACTTCTCGGATCCACTCATCGAACTCCGAAGCCTCAAGCTTTTCACCTATACTGGTGAGGATATGCTTGAGATCCGCAACAACAACATAACCGGTAGAATCCTTATCGAGGACCTTAAAGGCATCACGGAGCTGGCGATCAAAGGGCTCAGGCTTGAGGTGTTTGGACATAAGCTCAAGGAAACGGTTGAAATCGAAAGGCGCATTGAGTTTCTCCTCGGCGATTATGGATTTGAGTTGAGCTTGGGTCGGGTTGCCGCCGAGTGAACGCATAAGAATACCTAGCTCCGATGGGGCGATCTTACCGTCACCGTCGGTATCGAAGAGAGTGAAGGCCTCCTTCATGGAGGATATTTGATCGTTGCTCAGATTTTTCCCCATTTGCTCCGATGATTTCTCTCTCTAGCTGCTTTTCTCTCAAATTTCTCTCTGTAGATTTTGGGATTCAAATTTTTGGTTAAAATGAAGCTGGAGGGGAGTTTCACCATTTTCAAGCGCATTCGGGTTTTTTCGGTTTGGCCCATGGGAGTTAAAGTCAGCCCACCTCGAAACTAGGCCCAGATAGAAGGCCCATTGGGAATATAGCATGAGTTGAAATGTTGAATTTAAATGACATAACAAAATATCGAAATATCGTAAGACATCGTATTGATAAATTATAGAGTATATTTTTATGTTTTTCTTATAAATAAATACTTATGATCAGTGTTTTCAAAAACATTTTTGGGCGAGTCTCGGGGTGGGGCGTACCAAAAACGCTCTGGGGCGTAAATTAAAGACGTAGATCCATAAGACGTAAGTTTTAAAATTTGAGGCATCAACCTCGAGCATAAAAACGTAAGTCCTAGGCGTAAAAAACGTAGGACCGGGCGTTTTAATTTTTTTTTTAACCTTTTTTGTTTTAAATTATATTTTTTTATTATTGGTATAATGATACTTCTCAAATGGTAATTATAATACCTTTTTTCTTCATTATTGATTATTACTAATACTTATCTCAAATAAATATAATTTCTATATATTATAGGTTATTTATAAAAAATTATTTGTAAAATCATTGAAAGGTTTACTTTTACTTATTTTATTAGTAATAAAACTATAAAATTGAATATACATGAGACTACACCCCGTAGATCCATGGGACTTACGCCCTGTGTCTCGGGGCTTACGCCTCACCCCGTACTGTATAAAATATCTCGCCTCACGCCCCCGCCTTTTAAACACTGTTTGTGATTATAAACTTTCAAATAACTATAGATTTATAAAGATCTACTAGTTAACAATAGTAGTAACTAGTTATGACCCTTTCACATGATGTACAACAACCTCTTCACGTCGAACATTTTTTTTTATTTTGCAAAATTTAAAATCACGAGTCTTTTTTTTACTATAAAATATAAACTTATAGATGAAATTTTAAATTAAAAAAAATGGAAATCATGACATAGAATCCCAAATTATGTGTTTCTTAGAGAATTTAAAAGCGTGATCTCAAATCACATATTTAATCGTTTATTTGAAATCTCAAGCATATATCTAAACGCAAGCTTTAACAAGTACTTAACTTGAAGGGCAAAGTCAGCCTGAATGGTCTAGGAAAATTGATTCCATATTGCAAAGCCCATTTCTTTTGTGCTAAATTGCATTGTTTTACAAAAACCCATCCGAAGAAATGAAGGGGCAAAAATTAAGTAAAATTACATAAATTTCATAGTGTTAAGAGCTAATTACATCTTGTTTTTATTTATTTTTTTAAATTACAAAAATTTCTTAAATTAATAGGATCTTGGATACATCAGGAAACCCGCGGATACATAGCTCACAAATTGTGAATGATACATTACTTAATTGGAGGGATGCATTCAAGAGGGAATAATGATGTATTTGAGAGGAGATCTTTGTAATTTTTTTAAATGATAGGAAACTTTAGAGATTATGGTAAAATAAGATGTGTATTTATGTAACTTTTTCAAAAAGAAGAAGAAGAACATAGTAAAAATAATTTTTTTTATATATTATTGTGAATGTTTATTTATTTTTGCAGATATTGAAGTTTTATCAATAAATTCATATTAAATTTTAAATTCATGGCATGTTGATTAAGTAGATTATTGGTTGATAAGGTTGAATTAATATTTAACTTAAAATTATATGACTCGAATAAAATTCCAAATTACATTTGGGTTAGTCTGTTTAATTGACAAGACGAGTTCAACTCGTGCTCTTTAAACCTAAGGTTCTCTAAAATTACTTGGAGACTAAATCATGAGTTTTTTTTGCTAAAATCATCCCTCAACTATGACTCAAATATAATGTACATCCTTATATTATCTAGGTGAACAAAAAACATCCTTATACTATAAAAAAATAACAAGAATCATCTTTCAATCTATTTTTGTTAAGAAACTGATTGAACCAATAAAAAAAAAAAAAAAATTAATTTGGTCATGTCTTAGCCACGACGAGAAGATCAAAGTTACCTAAAAGGAATAAGGATATGGATAGAAAATGAATATTTTATTCTCATAATTTAAATTTTGTATTTTTTGTATCATCAAGTAAATTGACTTGCAACAATACATAAGTTTTGAAATATTTATACAGTAGGTTTCGATGGTTAGAAAGATTATGTAAGAAAATCATTTAAAAAATATTACGTGCAAATATTTAGAGATTTTCCTTAATAATAATAATATATATAAAAAAATAAAATATATATAGTATGTATATATGATATATACAATGCAATTCACATTTTATACAATATACAGAAATACTGGAAATTTAGTGAAATTACATAGGCGTTTTGTAGTAAAAAATAAAAAATAATTACTTTATTTGAAATTTTTGAAGTTGGAGTTGTATTTGGCCATATTTTTTACAATAAATATTTAGAATTTGAATATATTTTTTCTGAATATAATTTAAACCCTTAATTTCTAAAAATTAAAAAAATATGCACCCAACTTGACTAGCTTAACCATGTGTACATATATTCATTCGACTTGACACATTTTTGGTTGGTGGCATGAGTTTCTTAAAAAAATAGACAAAAAGTTGAATCTTGTAATTTTTTGGATAGTGCAAAAATGTTTTTTGTTCATTTATATAACGCAAGGATGTACTTTAGATTTTAGGTCATACTTTAGAAATGATTTTAGCCTAAAACTCTTCTCACCTCCAAAACCCTAGATTACGCACATATAAAGGACCTTCATAAGACTAGAAAGACACTGAAATATACAGAGAATCTCTCCTCTTTAGTGGTGATTAACAAGCCTTCCGCACCCACAAACAAAACAAAGTTCTTGAGTTGTCGATCGCTATTTTTTCTTTTTTCATTGCCATTTCTTAGGAACGAAGCTTAATGCTTACAATTTTCTTTAATAAAAGTTTACGGGCAGTAACTTCCAAACAAAATTAGTTTTTCACTCATAAATAGAGAAATTTTTATTCATCCATCAAAGAAATATAATAAATTTTCTTATCTTCTCTGTATTAATCTTTACAATATTCTTCTTCTAACTTCATTATTTTTAACAGTATATAGTAGTAATAATAATAATAATTAGAAGCAAAGTGACATGAGAAGGTGAAGATTGAGGAGAGAGACTTTTATAGTGGAGATGCTGCAGTGCAAAAAATAAGGTCCATAAGGTAAGCAAATATTGTAAATGCAAAAAATTAAAGACAACCATAAAGCAAAGCCTTTAAATTTTATAAAAAAAATCACTCTCATGTAATATCATAAAGGGTTTTTATACCCAATAATGCTAAAAAAGCAAGATACTTTTCTAGGCCAACTCCTAGCTAACAGCAAAATGAAAAGGTAGAAGAAAAATACTCATGATTAAAGAATTGCAACAAGCAAGAAATTTTTATATGGCATTAAGAATGGTCCAGGGGTCAATCAAATAGGTATAATTATATGAGACCAACGTTCAAATTTAATAAAATGCCAACTCCCAAAGTTGTTAAGAAAAAGATATACGTACCTATTTAAACGAAGTAAAAAGAAAAGATATGACAAACAAATTAAAACAAAAACGAAGGAAGTATGTGTTTTTTTGGATTTGATGGAGACGATAATCAGATAAAGCCAAATATATACTTACAACCAAATGAGGAGTGTGTGTTTTGATTTAGTTTGTCATTGTGCTCACAATTTCACTCGTGACTGGTACACGAGAATTTGTCTGAAATTGGGCTCTCTTTTTAATTTGATATTCAAATGAAAATGTAAAGTCGTTATTGTTTTTGAATTGCACCCAAATGCAAAACAAAAAAATGCCTTTCTTCTAGGCAAGCTTAGCTCGACATGAAAAGTCAAAGGCTAGTTAATTACTCCCTCCGATCCATCGTGGCAACATTTGATCGGGCACGAAATTTAAAAAATAAATGAAGACTTTGAAATGTTTACCAAATTGCCCCTTTCAAAAAATAGTCATATTAAAAAGTAGATTTATTTTTCTCTCTCCTCATAAATGTATTGAAATACTATCTTTAAGATCAAGTGTGACCAACAAGGGTAAAATATGAATTGTACCTTTAAATACTTATCATATAAGGAAATGCGACATTCTTTTTTAAACTGACCAAAAAAGAAATGATGCCACATAAAATGAGACGGAGGAAGTAGTAAGTATTTTCTTCGTTTTAAAATACTTTGTCATAATTTGATCTGCATATTTCTTAAGAAAAATATTACTAGAAAGAAATTTAACTAAATTGTCCTTATTTATTTCTCCTCTTTATTTAATACTTATCTCTTTTGCACCATATTAATATATCTCCTTATTTTCTTACTGCGGATAATTAAGGGTGGAAATAAACAACTAAAATGACAAGTATCGCAGATTATCTATTTGTAGTAAGTTGACTGAGGGTGAGAGGTAGAAACAAACAACTAAAATGACAAGTATTATAAATCATCTATTTGTAAGAATTTCAAGTTAACGCGTGTTTTTTTGGATTAAAAATCCAACAGAAAGTACTCGTGATATTCTTCACAATATATATTTTGATACTTTAATTTTCCACAGCGAAATAAACTTTCTAGTACATCTCAATTATTATAGCAAAAAGGAAATTTGGGTACCACAATTCGAGTTAAAATTAAAGAAGGGGACACCATATAGAAACGATTGATGCATGAGGGTTGGGACCATAGTCTTCATGAATTCTTTTATTTGATCATTATAAATCATCACTATCACTTCCATTTTTAATTATTATTTTTCGAAATATCAAATTTTTGGAGACCTTTTGTTTCTTGTAATGCATGTGACACACTATACACGAATTGGAATATTACTTTCTTGGTCTTGCTTGCAGTATGTGATAACCATCTAAAAGGGGAATCCTACACTAAACTTAGGTTACTTAAATAATATAATAAATGCAACGACATAACTTAACAACATTTGGACATGATATGAATTTATGATTTGATGTTAGATTGATTTGAAGGTGAAGTTTTGTTTAGACATGAACTTTAATTTAGATTTTTTAAGTTCTATATTTTTTTTCATAACATAAAAATCCTACTAGTTGTGTACTTGTGTAAACTATAAAAAATTATAATTCAATTCTTATACGATCTCACCAAATGAAGTGACAAATTATAGTTACCCAACTTTGTTGTCTTCCAAAAGTCATTCAATTTTTGCTATTACCTTCCATAGTCATTATTTCCAAAATTATAATTTATGATACCTATTTAATAGTGGCGTAGCCACAACCTAGGGTAGTCAATTAGACACTATTCGTCGAAAAATTATATTATATATATAAAAAACTGTATGAAATATATCGGTAAAAAAAGTGTATATGTGTGTGTGTGTGGGGGGGGGGGGGTTTGCTCTGCGGGCGACTGATATAGTGATATGGAATTCAATTTGCTGACACTAAAAAGGGAATGGAAGAAGCGATTTTGCTGTTTGTTGTGTTGCTGAATTCAAATTAAATTGTAACTGACACACAGAAGAAAGAGAGTTGACCGGTTGTGAAGATTTTTTTTTTTTTGCCCGGTGTCCGGACCCCACATTGAAGCCTTGACTAAATTTGGATCGCGCATTGCATGATCCATTGGGACGTGGCGCTTCCAACATAATCTTCTTTATATTCAGAGCTCAAACTCGAGGTCTCTAATTAAGAATGAAGTAGTCTGGTGCGGATAGTTGTGAAGTATCTTACTATATAAGCGTGGTGGAGGGTCCTTGAACCAAAAGCAGAATATATAATAGTGTTACTTCCTAAAAGACTGTTTTAAAGGTTAGAATTCGATGCCTTATTCTTTTCCTTTTACAGGGCATTGGGAAAGGTATCATAATTCAAAAAGGGAAAAGTGAAGTAGTAATCAACATGAGTGCGACTCCTTTTCCATTTCTACAAAACTACCTTTCTATAATACAACCAACAATATATCTATAGTATTTTTATAAGTTGTGTCTGAAAAAAATATAGTGTATGCAGATCTCATCGTTGTTTAATAAACATAGAGAGATTATTTTTAAAAAAATCTCCGTTAAAATAGCAAATAACAAGACAATTTGAAATAGACAATACAAAGGTAGAACAAGCAGAGGTGTATCTAAGGGGATCATCGAGTTCACGTGAATCCATGGTCCCCTCCTGAGATCATATATAATAGTGTTATATTTTTAAAAAAATATTAAAATATAGATATGTGAACCCACACTTGAAGTATCACATAATGCGATTATGACTGGGTGCACCTCTCTCCGCGAGGTTAGAAATTTGAATTTTATATTTATCTTGTTTTTTCTCTCTCTCTCTCTATATATATAGATATATATAAGAATTAATTTTAGACCTATAATTTTAAAATTTTAATGATTTTCAGTAGTAAAATCCTAAATATCGAATCGATTAAATTTATATCATAAATAAATATTTTTGTGCACTCATCATCTCAAAATCCTGGATACGCCTCTGAGAACAAGTACTTTCCATAATACAATCAAGAATCACACTTCACCTCAAATATTGCTACAGGCTAAAGCCATCTATACACACTTCACCTCAAATAAAGAATTTAATAAAAATACAAGAAATGAACTTGAGTTTATGCATGTTTGACTTTATATTCTTAACTACACCATGTCATCCTTGTGAGAAATGAATGGCCGACCTATGTATAGAAAATTGAAAATATTAATTGTAATTGTAATTGTATTCCTTTTCTACTCGAATTTATTATTTCAAATCAATTGCTCTCCTATGCATGTATTGAATTACCGAATCACTCATAACTATTAGTAATATGTTATAGCAGCAATCAAATAAAAACTTCGAAAACACTCTTGTTTAAAATTAATTTTTACTTTTTTTCATGAAATAGCTCCATCATTAAGTAAGAAAGCATAGTCGAAGATCAATTTTCTCTCATTCCAGTCACCAATCCAATCATCATTTGTATAAATCAAATCCATTATAGCGTAGTAAATACACGGGAATTTCAACAATTTATTCTTTATTGGTTTTTATGTTTTAAGTTCTTAGAAAAACATGTTTATTTGTAATATACATAAACCTATTAATAATTATTAATTAATGAAAACTGTTTTCTTTCATTAACGTTTATCTTATAAATAGTGTTTTTTTTCTTTGAATAGTTAAGCACTTATAAAAAACACTTTCCCTAAAAAAACTACCAAAGACATTGATCAAATGATGAAATTGCTGAACTAAGTATAGAAGAGAAACATTCTTAAATGCTATTTATTTTGTGGTTTAGTTAAATCTCGAAAATAAAATTATTATTTATTCTTTCATTTACTCATAAGAGAGACTCAAATTATCTTTAGAAAACGTATTAACATACCTCTAAATCAAAACAAATTTTATTTTCATATTTCTTATAATACTATTATCATTCTTATTCTAACTAGATGTCCCCCATCTAAGCGGCCAGGTTTACGTGGGAACTCCCCTAGTACAATAATAATACCCAAATGTAGGTGATTATATATGTCCAAGGACAGAGATTTTATTTAGCCAGCCAAGTCTTGGATAAGGATAAATAAAAACAAATCAACATGCATGTGATGGCAACTTAATAAAACATTGGTCAAACACATATGCAAATCCTTAAACTTGATCCTAAATTTCATTTTGACACTCCAACTCAATTTTGTTCCATTTTAACCCTTTAACTTCAATTTTTATGTTCCATTTTGGCACTTCTAAGTGATGTGGCAGAGAGTGTGTATCACACATTCTCTAAGAGAGTGAAAGACAAAAAAAAAAGTATTTAAAAAAGGGAAAAGGCTCAAATATGCCATCAAACTTTCAGAAAAGACTCATTTATGTCATCCGTTAAAAGTTTGGCTCATCTATGCCATTACCGTTTAAGAAAAGACTCATTCATGCCATTATTTTTTAACGGTGGTTTTGCAAAACCATTTTTATCCGTGACCAATTATAATTCGGCCACGTCATTATTATTTTTATAATAAAAAAATAAAATTAAAATGTTTGATCAGAAATTTGATTTAATATTATAAAAAAAAATGACGTGGCCGAATAATAATTGGCCACGTGTAAAAAATGGTTTTGCAAAACCACCGTTAAAATGTTTGTTCAGAATTTTAATTTTTTATTATAAAAAAAATAATGATCTGGCCGAATTATAATTGGCCACGTGTAAAAAATGGTTTTACAAAACCACCGTTAAAAAATAAT
This sequence comes from Solanum chiquidenum, assembly GCA_029582725.1. NCBI lineage: Eukaryota > Viridiplantae > Streptophyta > Magnoliopsida > Solanales > Solanaceae > Solanum > Solanum chiquidenum. The sequence goes on along the minus strand of JAJOOS010081655.1, from coordinate 3,718 downwards.
GGCATGAATGAGCCTTTTCTTAAACGGTAATGGCATAGATGAGCCAAACTTTTAACGGATGGCATAAATGAGCCTTTTTTGAAAGTTCGATGACATATTTGAGCCTTTTCCCTTTAAAAAAAATAATACTCCCTCCGTCCCATTTTATGTGGTACTTTTTGGATTTCGAGATTCAAACAACTTTATCTTTGACCGTAAATTTTTCATAGATCTTTTAAACATTTTGATTTATCAATTATTGTGATTTATAGTACTTTTTACGTAGTTTACAAATATATAAATTTCATTTTTCAAACAAATTGAAGATTCCATGAGCAAATTCCCGGTCAAACTTAAATTGTTTGACTCTCAAAAAATAAAAAGTGCCACATAAATTGGGATAGAGGGAGTAAAAGATTACCCTTCAACTCTATTTCTTTTATGTACCATTTGTTATCTCCTGTATTCAGATTAGCAAATCAGAAATAATAAAAGATGAAAAGGAAAACACAAAGAACTATCCGAGTCCACAGAATCCACTGTATGTCCATAAGAAATTTAATCCCCTCATGTACCCGAGGTTGCAGATTAATTCCTCCCAAGATAAAATGGATTAACCATTAAAGAAGTTGCGGTACCTCAAACTTCGATAATTTCAACGAACTCAAAATGACAGCAACGAATCACACACAAACACGATCGATCGATTTTATTTTGTAAGAAATGTATGCAAAAGAAGGAAAGAATTCGATGCCGAAAAATGAGAGAAAACCTTTCTATTTATAGCCAACAAAGGGTAAAGGTCACAACCCTTTTGGAAAGAAGACAACCTTTCAGAAAGGTTTCAACACTTTGGAAAAGGCATAACCTTTCAAACGGTCACAACCCTTTAGAAAGGACACAACCTTTGGCATAGTCACAACTCTTCAGGAGAGTCACCACCCTTCATTTCCTGTTCACACCTTTAAAACCCAACAATCCCCCACATGAATAGGAAATGACTATTGTTAAAACATATGCATAAAAAACTATGTGATTCATAAGTAAAGATTGATTGTATCTGGATAAGTGAGTTTTCCTTTGAACTTTCCATAGTGAACATATATATCGGATATACTTTGTCAATCGGTAGATTTGATATCTTTGAACCGTTGAGCTTTGGTGTATACCTAGACAACAAAAGTCACACAATCAACCATTGAACTGTTTTTGGTTCTCATTGTTTTGTTCGTTTTAGCTATGAACACGTCTTGGTTTATAAGTGCGTAGAGAACTGGCCTTATCGGATTCTCCTTGAAGCGGCTTACACTTCACACTTACATAGGGATAAACTTTAAGGGATGACAAATAATTCTCTATCAGCATACAACAAAGCCTGAACAAACACAACTTTCTGTTGCTCCATTTCTTAACAAACAAAAGTTTTTATTTTATTTGTTACTCCCTTTACTAACAAACGAAACTTTTTGTTTCTCTCTTTCTGAACAAACAAATTTTTTTATTGTTCTCTTTTGCTATAATGATAGCACACCCCACAAATTTTGTGGTAAATCTGAACTTATAAATAGGACATTCAACATTTTCTTTAAAGTTCGGTTTTTTCCTGTCAACAATTTCATTAGATTGAGGTGAGAATGTGCAGTAATTTGATGGATGATTCCATTTTTCAAATATATTTCTGCAACAGAAGATTCATATTCTCCACATCTACCACTTCTAATCATGACAATCTTTTTATCCAACTGATTTTCAACTTCAGTTTTATATTGCCAATATGTTTCTATTGCTTCATCTTTACCATTCAGCAAATAAACATAACAATATCTAGTGCAATTGTCAATAAAATTTATGAAACACTTTTTCCCACCACGAGATGGTGTTGACTTCATATCACAAATGTCAGTGTAAATCAATTCTAAGGTATTAAACTTTCTTTCAACAACACATACTTGACATTTTGATTTATTGCACTAGAAGTTAGGCAAAACTTCTAAGTTGATCAGTTTTTGCAAGGTTTTGTAATTGACATGTCCTAAGCATTTATGTCACAAACAATTTGATTCAAGCAAGTAAAAACAAACAAAAATACTAAGTTTGAAAAGACCTTCTGTGAGGTAATCTTTTCCCACAAATATTTTTACTTTTTATAACTTTCTCAAATACAGGCATTGTTTTAGAGTCAACATCTTGACATATGTTCTTTTCAAAAGGACATTTCCATAACATTCAATTTGTTATAGAATTACCCATGATCATAGTCTCATCGATCCAATAAGGGCAATATGACCCAAATATTTGTTTTACAACACAAACATAACAAATCACTTTTCACCAATGTTCATGTCTATACAAAAAATAATAATTTAATAGACATCTTTTCATGAAAAATCACAATATTTTAATTGAAGCTTTTTCATCAAAGAATACAATTCCTTTGAACGAGTAATATAATTTTGTGGTTTTATACTAGTCATATCATATACTAGTAAAGAGAGACTCAACGACCACAATATCAAATATACTCCAAGAATTTTGTGGGTCTAACATAATACAAGAATGTAATTAAATTTCATATCTTGTACTTTCAAATTTAAATTAGATAGTAAGTCTAATTTTTTCTTTATCACAAGTAAAGAAACCCCCACATTTTAAATATGTTCTCAAAAATATTTTTCAAGTATTTGAAATTATTTTTCACATATTTTTTTCCATGCTTTCATATTGTATACCATCAAAATACACATTGGCAACACGAAGCCTTCTTTTGAAGATTTAATCCATATAAACACCCATTGCAGGCATAAAAATCACTAATTTTATGTCATTAGTATTTTTTTTCCCCTTTCTGTCACAATTAGACAAACCACTTAGTATTTAGAATACTAACAATAAAGATTCAATCTTTATACAACTTGTTTCTAGTTTAACGATGATATTTTTATATTCTTCTAATCGTTAACCGAATGAACCTTGAATTCTGATGATTTTTTATTTTTTTTTGTATTCTTCGAATCAGTTTCACATTCAGACAGAGTAGTAAACCCAAAATGTTTTAATCTCCAGAAACCTCAAATACAATGCTATTTCTAGCTAACGATGAAGATTTTATCTTTTTCAAATCATTTAGCCTTAATATTTCTGACGAAGATTTTGTATTCTTCAAGTCAGAATAATCATTCAAACAGAGTATTTAACAAATTGGTGAAGTTTCTATATTTTTCAAACCAATGCACAATCTGATTTATTTGTGAAATTCTTATATTCTTCAAATCAAAGAAGTAAAAAATCAGAGGATTTTAGTCTCCAAAAGTCGGACACAATCAAATTTCACATGGAGTAGAAAACTACAAAAGCTTTTCTTTTTTCTCCTCTAAACAGAATACATATTAATATTAATAAAGATATATTCTGAGATCATCACATAATGATCATCTATCTGTTAGGGTTTTGCCCTGATTTTCTTATCATAATTTAAGTTTATTTTTTCTTAAAAGAAAAGACAAAACATTACCATAAATGTTTTTACTTTTCTTAAAAGGAAAATATAATATTCTTTCATATTTGGTTTATTCTCTCCTTTTAGGACTCCTTTTCTAGTAAGAAAAGGTTTTGGAGTAGCTAGTTCTTTTCTAGTAGGAAATGTTTTAGGACTCTATAAATATAGGTTTGTTTCTTCTAACACAAAAACAATAACATCCACAATGTAGACGTTTAAGAGTTTAGTTTATGGGGAGATTTA